>JAQFZH010002651.1:0-15870 GCA_034695485.1 Entomobrya nivalis | reverse complement strand
CCTTGTTTCTCTTTTGACTGACTTGTGTGTTTATATATTATGTTGTATGTTTCTATTTCGTTCCCTAGTTGTTTTCATTTTATTTTCATCACGTTAGTTAATACAGACCTCGCTGCTCACTTATCTCGAAAACACTGCAGCTCAGGCTTGTATATTGTATTGCGTTCTCATTCATTTCCTTTCCATTGTTCCATAATATCTATAATACCCCTTTCGTGTTCATCGCACCATTAGAAAGTGAAAGCAGTCAAAAATACAAAGTAAGCACAGAAAATACTGAAAATACACACACGATCGTGAAAAACAACGTGAAAATTGTTAAAGATGCTGCTAACAAAATTGAACTACGGTCAACATTCAAAAGCAGAGAGAAAAGTATCAATGCATGTGTATTGTAAAATGAGATTCCTTAGATATTTGTCTCCCATTTTACACTATGCACATACTAACTCTACCATAATAGCAATGCGTGTCGTCACAGTCCAGATTTTGTTTTACGTACTCTAGTTTCAGTATCATCTTCCTCGTGGTCAACATAGAAAGTTCACTGAAACGAAAACCACAATATGAAAATACATGTACATTGCACATCCATATTACTCCATTACAAGAAGAGCGAGTGAAAGTTCGTTAGAATATTACCGTACGGAAGAAAATCCCGGATAGTTCAAGTTAGTGGATATAATATACTTGCTTTCATTGCATCGTAAATGCATACAGTGGTACTTTTCTCATTTTCTGTAGCTGTATCTCTGAAATCTGTGAACCATTCGTTATCCTAAGTCTTTTTGGCGACAAGGAAAGGTACTTTTATGTGCATGAGAACACAAAGTCGATCAAGCTGGATAATACAGAATACATAGAAAGAATAAGTAATGGAAACACAGGAAACGACTAAAATGTGCAGACAGTGGAAAGAAGGAAGGAGAAGAAGACGGATCACGGTTGAAAGAAGTGGTTTTTTGGTTTTGTTCATCTGATGTAGATAAAGATAAACCCAAAACGTGTATCGAAATCGTATCATTTATCATGGTTTACATTACATACTTATGCATGTTATAATGCAGGAACAATGAAATTTCTCATAAAATAATGTTAAATAAGCAGCCAACGATTTTAAAGTTTTATTAGAGAATTGGAAATGGGAAGAAATACAGTTAAGCGATAAAAGTATATACTGTTTTAACTGCCAGTACACAGCTTATTAATGTGGATTTAAGAATATGTAGTTGAAATTTCTCTACAATGCAATAATTGACAAATGATGGTTTATGGCATATAATAATAATAATAATATAAATGTATGCCATTTTGTTTTCTTGTGTAGCACTTGACGTGTCTGTTGGAGCAATATCTGGAGCCTTTGAGACATGAACGCTTTCTCTCTGCAACGGAAATGATGGCAATATTTGGGAACATTAGGGAAATGGTTTCAGTCCAGAGGCGGTTTCTAAAAAGTTTAGAAGCAGCCCTGGAGTCCTCCACGCCCATTGAATCGATAACGCATCCATCCGACTTCAAAGTAAGCAACATTAAGATGTATTGTTGCGTTACTATTCCTTATCTAGTTTATATTTATGTTGATGTCATGCGAATGAATTTTATTGGAAAGGAAAATGATCAAATTATACACACCAATGTGTGCTTCTAGCTGTTTACATTGTCACTTCATTCTTCGTGTCTTTAATTAAGAATAGCTGGTGAAATTGTTACGAAACTGTGCTGAATTTTAAAATAGTATGTATCAATGTCAATACTAATAAAGATATCTTCACCATTCATTACAGAACATTCTCCTGAACGTCGCATCAGCATTCCTCAGTTTTGCGGATCATTTCAAACTTTACTCTTCATTTTGTGCATCCCACTCCAAAGCTCAGAAGCTCCTTCATCCAACCGAAGGAAATCAAGCTCTTCAACAATTTCTCGCAGCGAGAAATCCACGCCAACAGCATTCAAATACCCTAGAGTCTTACCTGATCAAACCTATCCAGAGAATTCTTAAGTATCCTTTACTTCTCCAACAACTTAGGAATCTATGTGACACGAATACTGAGGAGTATCGCAATCTAGTCGGTAAGTAGACACATAATCGTTATGTTATATAACATTATAAACTTTTTCCTTGGGATAAAAAAAAAGTTTCAAACGTGGTAAAAATATATCATCTCTTATACATCTCATATAGTAGCTATCCAAAAAAAAGCACAAGATTCCCCACAAATTCTATCCGATAGATTTTTTTAAAAAGATTTAGCGCATCACACATAGTGCTACTTTTATCGGTTGATTTACACTACATAGCCTCATTTCAGAAGTGTTGCAAAACTATTTTAGCTCTCGTTTGAAAACATTTTTTTCCCTACAATACCTCCGAGTTTCTGAATTAAATTTAAGTTAATCACATTTATTTGGACTGTGTGTGAAGCTATATAAAAGCTACAGCAGTAAAGGCAGTAGATTCCACTTAATATATTGATTTTTCTCAATTTATACGGAAGAAACGCAATTGATTGACTTTCAGGATTTACTGGTATGATCAATGAAATAGAAATAGTATGATGATCTGATGTGAGTCAATAGGCATCATGGTTGATGTACATACTGTACTATACTACCCATAAACATAAATGACATGAGGGACTTGTAATTTTAGTAGCCACATGGGATAGCTTAGTTTTCCTTGTAATTTGATCCATGTGTAAAGTCCAAATGACGTCTCTCATTTGATTCCAACTTGTACATTTCGTTAAGAGACCGTTCGTTTGAAGTAGATTTCTATGTCATAGGATAGGATTGGGAATTAAAGTAGATTATTCTCGAACGGAACTTTCTCCTTTTTGGTATAAATATAACTCCCTGTCATATTGATATATTGCAACCAATTTATATCCAGATTACTCCTTAAGGTGGTTGTCTTCTGACTACTGCCACTGCTTAAGTAAAATAAATATTTGGTGGCAGAAATAATTCATGTTTTTATACATGTGCAATTCAATTACTGTTGCTGCTTGTTATGTAAATAAATAAAAATCGTTCCAAAACACTTTATACTTAGTTTCGATTATCCTTTGGGTTGTTGTTGTTACAGAGGCACTCCAATGCATGGAACGAGTGGCGGAGCACATAAATGAAATGCAACGAATTCACGAAGAGTATGGTGCTATTTTTGAACATCTCTTCCGTCAACATCAGAAGCTGTGTAAGACGCAAATTGATTTAAGTCCTGGGGATCTTCTTCATTATGGCGGAGTTGAATGGCTCAACATTGCTGACTTTCTGGGCAAAATAAAGAAAGGACTGGAGCTGCATGCAATGTGCTTTGTTTTCAGAACAGCAGTCGTCTTCCTTTGCAAAGAAAGACTACGACACAAGAAGAAATTAATGGTAAGTTTAAAACCCTTTTCCAATGACGACTCTTTCTCGACTCTGCTGT
The DNA here is from genome assembly GCA_034695485.1 of Entomobrya nivalis. Taxonomy (NCBI): domain Eukaryota; kingdom Metazoa; phylum Arthropoda; class Collembola; order Entomobryomorpha; family Entomobryidae; genus Entomobrya; species Entomobrya nivalis. Next base: position 12,434 of record JAQFZH010002651.1, on the reverse strand, counting down.
TGATTCTCCTTTCACGTTTACTTTATCTCTGGAGCGCAATGTGCACAACGTCGTAAATTGGCAAATCATTAGACATGCTTATCTTTTCTTACTTGGCCGTTTGTCACAACATGCCTCTCAGTGTTCAAATAAATTTGTTTTGACATGGCATTCAAATACGTGTATGTATATTATATGAAGTATATCCAAAACGTAGTATTGTTTTCAATGTAAAAGGTTTCAGAGAGTAGAACAATATTACATCATGAAGGAATTATTAACGCCATGAAACCACTCGACTCGATGTGGTATAAATAAAAAATGCTGAAGGAAAAATTGGTTGGGCGAATAGTATAGTTTTATATTACATATGTATCAACTATGTCACTATATGTGACGAAGCCTGGCTGGCGTGATCTGCATCTATTTTCATGCATATGCAAAATGTTTCATGTACTTGTGCGTGTGAGCATGGAAGATGATATAAAATACATTAATAAGTAACTTTTCTTTGTTTTCCTCAGGGTTCAACTTCCAAAGTGTCTGACAAGTCGGAGGTGGAGATCATCCGCTATCAAGTATTGATCCCCGTATCTGAAGTGCAAGTGAGGCAAATAGGGGATCCGAAAGTGCCCGAAGTAGACACTTTAGGTTCCAATTACTCGTGGGAATTGGTTCATTTGCGAAACCAGGCGGCACGTCGCTCTGAAAAAGTTTATCTGTTGTCAAATTCCACCGCAGAATTTCGTAATGCCTTTCTCCGCAACATACGACAAATCATCCGGGAAAGTGTTCGTAACATGAGCTTACCACCCAGGCTCTCTGACATGTCTGGGGGTAGTGATGGGGACGGGGAGACGACGATAATGATGACATCGACGGGTAGTGGAACTGAGTGTGGTATGGGACCAGGTGAACATGGGTCATCCTCCCATTATGCCACTCCAGAAGGGGTCGACTTGCCTGACCGACCCAGCACCTCCACCACTTCTTCTAATGCTCATCGTGCTCATCAAGCACAAACTTTGGGTACGAGTTGCACTAGTACCACCACCACTACTAGTGCTTCTTCTACTACTACTACTTCCACTTCTACTACTTCTGCCACCACCATTCTGTCATCCCAATCCTCCTCTTACTCTGTTCTCATTTGACTTTCCCAACGCACTACTACTACCACCAATTCTTCTTCTACTATTTCGAGTAATCACAAATTTTAGGATCAGATTTAAAATATCAAATTAGTCGTTATTACTCTTCGTGTAAACCTATATGCCACAGTATACTGTTTTTCATGCAATGCATATACATTATATGCATTTCTCTAATGAATCATGATGACTTTAAACAAAACTTCTCTTCTTGAATGATGATATGATGATGATTATCGAATTTGTATAGACTAGTATTCTCATTCTCCATGCTGATTGCAGCGGTGAAAAAGCAAACGTGTGGGCAAAAGGCATTGACAGCAGGAAAGAAAACAAGCAGGAAAGATTTTCAATTTTATCCTTTTGTTTTTTTAAGTTTGCCTAGGCTTTACAAATGTGTAGGAATGTGAGACTTGAAAATGCATCTACGATCTAATCTACTTGGGTTGAAATTCAATTCTCGTCCTTGTTCCATAAAATAGATAAAAAAAAAATACAAGGCTTTTTTTAACTCGGATATATTGGGAAAGTAAAATCCAGGACGAGTTCTTCTTGAGTCGAGTGTAACAAGAGAATGAAGTAAAAATATGATGGAAAACAAAAATGAAAACTTTTTCCTGTGAAAGGGTCGATATTTATTTCAGATTTACACACTGTCAAACTCCTTATGGGATTTGATATATGGAGAAAGTGGTAGTAAGTAGCGAGGACGGAAAGGAGCACTTTTCATGTACAAAACATTTCTTATTTTGACGCGATACAATATAAAGTGTTGGCAAAAGCATTTTTCTTTTCTTTCTTATTTTCAGTTTCAATTGAATTTGATTTTTGTTTTGTGTGAATCTCTTTCTAAGCAAAAAAAGTAGTGTAAAAAACTACCCAAATAAAAGGAGACATATCAGCACCAACATATTTACAAGATTTGCCCTTTTCTACAGCATTTTATTTTTCTGTTTTTCTATATTTTTGAAGCCCTTTATCTAGCTCTCAAGATATTTTCTTTTTAGATTTCTCTTCTGTACTTTTACTGTCGTAAGATCATAGAATTTTCTCACATTGCATTGTTATTATTATTGTTGTTATATATTATCCCTTTGAGTTAATGCTCACACGATGGCAAATTCTATTTTCTACTAGGTAGAGAAAGTTAGCCAGTTTTTTGGCAACTTTTTTTCTCTGCTGTCAGATGCACGTTTTTTTTAAACTGACACTGTAATGTACGTAGCACAAAGGGATTGGGACCCAGTATTTTCTCGCTTTTGGGCTTGACACACAATGCGTTGTATAATGTGCTCTATATTTTGGTTGATTGATTTCGTTGGAGGAGAAGGAATTGGATTGGTGCTAATACACAATATTTTTTGTACATTTTGACTTAGAAATGTATATTTTTGCGACAGAAAAAGGCGGTTTTGCACCTAAAAACTATTTTAAAATGAAGTATTTTGTAATCAATTATTTATTTACATGTCATTGTTGTATAATTACACGAAGATATTATTTCGTGAATAATTTTGTTCTTGTAAATGATATTAGGAAATGAAGAAAGGCAGAATGCTGAATTTACATAATTTGCTATAAATTAATATTGTCATGATGTTTATTCCAAACAGGACGGAAAAAGCCTCCAAAGCCTCCACAGCGTCACTCCGCGGGAAATTTAGAGATGGGCGCAGCAGGTAGATTGCGACATCAAGAAAGCACTGATAGTACTTCAGGGTTTAGATCACGCAGTAAGACTATGAGTGACGCTGCAGCGGCGGACGCACGCAAGGACGGTACAGACTCTGAGGAAGGAAGAGATGGTGGTATGTCTAGTGGTTCGGTCACCATGCCCCGAGTTAAAGGCATGCTGGGAAATACTCCTATTCATCTGACGCTCAGCACCACGTCAACCTTATCGGCTGGAAGCACTGGCTCAGCCGCTAAACTTATTCAGGCATCATCGACTCCCGGAAGAAATATTCCTTCGCAGCCAAGCCTACCTGAGCCAAGTAAGCTAATCAACTTATCAAGCTTGGTAAAAATATAAATGTCGCGGTTTTTATCAAATCTATTGTATCATGTAGGCTCTCCAATTTGGAAACCACGGGAAGGGGGATTTGATTCTCAAACATTACCCCGCCCCCCGAAGTCAGATCATTCCTCAGAGCCTCAACCTAGCACATCCGCCGCCGCGAAAACACCTCCACCAAACAAAGCTGAAACTTTACCACGTCATCCTCGTTAAACTAATTTGCAACCATCTAAGATTAATGAACATAATATCATCTACCACCGATTTATTTCCATCTACAGTTTTTTTTAATTGACTCAATGTATGATTGTAAAAAAGTATTCGATTCTGTTTCATCATCATCCTTTTGCGTCCGTCTTAACAAATATATTCACACATTTTATCAAATGAAAATTAAGGAGATTTGTTGCCAAATATAAATGAGTATTGCCAATATTGAAGATATATAATATTGATTACAAAATTCCATTTATTACTTTTACTTATCTGACCTAAGAAATTCGTACAGTTTTTCATGCTACTTTTAGTCCAATACGTTTAGACTTAATGTAAATATATTAAAACTTCACTTGACTGTTACAGTTACAATCAAAATACTAATTGCTTCAATGGAATGAAGCGATTGTAAGTGAACAAACTCTAGGCACTACCAACTTATGCACTCGCATACATTTTGTCACTGGAAAGTAGAAATATAACCCTAAGAATACGGTATAATTTGAATCAACTTGAAAAAGTATCTTATAAATATATCTAAATATTTGTATTTTATTGGTAATTTTTTAAAGACAAAATTTAATTGTGAATTTCTAAAAAAAGCCCGTTGAAATATTAGTTGAAGACTCGCTTTATTGGTTAAAAATACATCCTATTTAATGGGTACATACGGACTTCCTCTAATCGTCATCCACCGTGTAGTATTATATTAACCTCGATAATGATCACTGGATCACTTCCATCGGATAATACTGATACTCAACATTTCTGCTGCTTGGTTTGTTTACAATGTTATCTTTCGAAATTTACCTCAACTTTAACGTTTCCAAGTTCAAGTTGAAGTACGTTTACAGACCTACATATATTAATAAACATTCACCCTTTCAATTCGTTGATTTGTTACTTACTGCCAAAAAAGAACAGAAGAATACATGTCATCAAAATTTAAAATGAAAATCATAACAAATCTGGAAAGTAAATATAAACTCTTAATCAGCGAAAAGTATACAAATATGATGAATATGAATGCAAACTTGATTTGAAGAAATTCACTTATCTTCTTAACACAGGTCATCACAAGTTCGCATAACATATAATATTGGTAGCAGGAAGGAAAGTTTTTGCAAAGAATTTATAGATCAGTTCACAGGAATGCACATTACATTACGAACTATTAGGATAATACATACATACATTTTTATACAGACGGATTCATATATTATAAAAAGGGATTTATCATAAAATATACTCTCTAAGAACACAATATTGATATTATATCAATACAATGGAGCAACATCACTAGAATAATACCGATATGAAATTTTAATACGTACAATTACGATATAAAAATGGGTAATTAACCTATAATGTACTGATTACTTCATTGTTATATAGGATTTCATGAGGGATTGTTGTGTTACAGTTGCATTACAAGTCATGGAGAATTCCTAAGGCGTCGTTTTCTGCGACAATGGCAACAATCTTATGACTTTGTATATTTGGACACTGAGAACACGGTAAAATATAAAAGTTTATCTTGCTCAGTTGCCCCATAACAACGGTTTGTATGTACTTAACGGTTGGATTCAATACGTGACAACGGTTGTCACGTATTTAACCCGACGACTAATAGTTTCTTCAGTAATATGACTCAAAATATGGTAACTTTTTAATTGCCAAATGCTTATGCTCTTTTTACCAAATATTCGAAGACAACAGTTTTCTTGTAAAAGCCGACATAAAGGTCTTTTGTTCATTAATCGAAGGAGCATGTGTACCATAGGTGCATAGTTAGTGATTAATATAGTTCCGAAGGGTCGATATTAAAATCTAAAATATTGGTGGGTAGGAAAAGTGGGTGGAGTGGAGATCTTTTCGTGAGATATTGTGAAACTATACAATATTGCGAGAATCATGCACAAATAAAGTAAATCGGCATTTCGACAGCTTTTGATGAAAGTTTCAGATTCAAGTCACTTGAAAATATGTGTAGTTTGTACTAACAGTTTTCATCGTTGTAGGGAAAAAGAATATTTGAAAAAGTGTCAACTTGTCCCTTGCTCAAGAATAAACGTAATAAGATTAATAATATAATATTCTAGTAATTGAATATAGCAGTATTTCAACTAAACACTGTGAAAGCAAACTATATAACAAACTATTCAAGTAAAAATTTGCCAACAACTTAATAACGATGATGTTTTTAGTGTGAATGTCTGTAAGTTTTTAATATGGATTGGAAGGTAGAAGTAGGTAAAAAGTGGTTAAGTTACATTTGCACCACTGCTTATTACATATACATCTATACTACATAATAAAAATGCAATGCAATACCTTGAATTAATGATATAAAAGCCTAAACATAATTCTGTAATACGTTGTTTTAATACACTATGACGAATTTAATCAAATATAGTTCATTAACTAAAGTAAAAAGGCTCTAATTTTTGTTGAAACGTTGATCATACTGTCATAAAGTAATTTTGTACCAGCACAGCAGGAACATTTTAGAGATGCAATGAATGGTGGGAACTAGTGGAAATTATAAAATATAGCATGTTTTGAATTAAACATTTTTTTGTGAAATATCAACATAAATACTCCTTCTAAAATTTGAAAGTCAATAGATAATAGTTACGGGAAATGGGTATAACTAAAACTATATTACAACTGAAAATACCAATGGTATTAGCATAACTAAATTTACTATGCATAAATTTTGAAACGTAACGTTCGCATTTATTAGTTGTTTTATCATTAAATACCTTGAACAAAAAAACTGACAGATGAGATCAAATTTGCCAAATTATAAATGGAAAAGGCTGGACTTTTAAAAAATACCGACAAGATGAAAGAGGTCAAAAATATTACCGTGTTAAGTGTGAGGTGTCGGTGAAGTGAAGAGTTCATGAAATTTTTACTTCCTTCATAAATGTATTCGTAATTCGTAATTATCAAAAGTATAATGAATAGAGATATATCCTTCACTACACATTATTTTAAAGCTCATATATGCTGTAATTTCTAGCATTTCGACCTCATTTGCATTTTAACCTATTATTATTAAAAATGTGTACTTCGTCAGATTCTCTGCTCATGGTTAATATTCTAAACTCAATACTTCTTCTAAAATGTACTCACTTCAAGTAATACTTTGTGTATTGAAGAACCACAAAGAAATAGAAATTAGATAAACTGATAAACTGTATATGCTAAACCTTACTAAAAAAAATCATTTTCTTCCATAAACATACAGTTGTACTATTTTAATCTTTTGAGTTCACTGGCATCTTCAGCAGTTTAGGGGATAATGAAATGTGTACAGTAAAGCAGGAGCCAGAAGCATTTTTATCAATCTATCAAATGATTAGTTCAATGTACTATTGCAGATATGGAATGAAATTATCTAAGCCAAGGAAAGATTTAATTAATTACACTATAGTTAACTTAATATTTGACGGAATGGTTAGCTGGTCATCATTCAGGTTCGGATAATACGGGAATGCATTTGTATAAAGCATAATCAAGTAGTAGGGTAGGATTAGATACAAAATGGTATTTGTAATATGCTAAATAACGAGATAGACTGTAAAAAAGAAACAAAGTTAACGATGTTTTCTTCTTGTTTCATGATGACTCAATTGATTTTTAAGGACATTTTAGTCAAAAGATGAAGGAAGATTATTTTTCATTTGTCATGATGACTTGTTTTTTTTTTCTTTAGAGAAAATCTGTAAATTTACACATTTTGTAATTCCACATTGTTCCCAATCTCAACTTGAACTGAATTATTACTTATTCTTTCAGTTTTTTACATCGCCTACCATCTTACCTGTATTCTTGAAACTTTGTATATTTAAATGCAACAATTATAATGCGATGGTAAAAATCGTCTATTTGAGCGAAAAAAAATGTCGAGTTTATTAAGGACACACCACCAACAACAAAAAAAGTACACGAAATTATTGTTATTACTTATGTATGTACATCAAATATTGGATGTACTTACTACGTATACTATGATCCAACAACTGCAAAATATTTTTAAGGAGCCAATATATAAATTAGCTAGTCAATCACAAGAAGAGTCTTCAAAAATGGTGCGTATAACCTATATAAATAGGAAACGATGACCGTGTTATATAGTTTTACTTAAAACATCTCAAGGTTCTTAATTGTAAAAATGTGTTGCATTGTGAATGAAAAAAAAGAAGTTTTATGCACACGATACTTTACTAGTTTACTACATGGTTGTACTACTGTACGTAAGAGGCTTTATACTATATCAGTATACTATGTATTGTATATATAAAAAAGTATCAAAGTTAAGGTCACTTCCGTTTTTTCTTAATAAATTCTGTATAAAAAACGTTTAAATTGTATAGAAAATTTTATCATCAATGTACAACACACAACCTACATACATTCATGCATCTATACAATATGAAATGGTCTGTAAAAAATGTCAAGATCATTTAGAGCTCGAAAACAATGCTGATATTCAGTAATATGGTATTAGTGCGTGCGTGTGCGTCTGTTATCTATTTAGTACTAATGTTAATGTATGAATTTTATTATTAATTCCACTCTGCTTCAATGTTTAAAACGGAAATGAATTTTACAGAAAAATTAAATGTAACATCTTCTATAGTTTGATATACAATTAAGAAATTGCACGATACACATACAGTTTAAACATTTTGTTCAAAAGAGGTGTTGTTAGGACTACTTCACTACAACTTATTCATCATTCAAGCAAAGTTGTAAAGTATTACCGCTCTGTACATTGTAATAAAAATGAAGCAAAGTTGTGATGATAAGCAATGATGATGTCTAATAATAATTGTTACACTGTCAATTTGATTTTACGATGTAAGTTTGAAAAAAGTATCTGAATGGGGTAAGTAAATTATCACCACAATCAGTAAAATACTTAACTAAAAACCAAACTTATAAAACGCAAAAAAAATATTCGAATGTAAATCAATGTAATTGTTTAAACTCAATTATAAATTAGAAGATACCGTTTTAACATTATTGTCTTCATTCATGTGCTACCGCAGACTGTGAGTAAATATTAAGCAGTTAAAGGAAACAAGGAGAGCATTTTGCGCAAATTCGGACAAAAAAAGTTTCACTCCTTCACTGAAAATGAAACATTCTACAATACACACATACATTACATACATAAATAAAATGTAGCAGGTAATGAATAATCGTACGTATTAATTATTACGTTAATATACTTAAATATTGTTAAATACAATTTAAAAAATATTGTAAGCATTACGTTAGATTAAGCGAGATGACAAGGTGGGATGGATAACTTCAAAGAGGAATTTGAATTATATTATAAAATTAGGCAAGAGATCAACAAGAATAAAACAGGCAAGATTATTAAGATAAATCTGAAGATGAATGTATGCGATGATGCTTCTAAATTATTTATCACAAAATATTGTTTGTTTAAAGGAATGTTACTGGAATTTAAAGGAATGGTTGTGAATAAAGCAAAAAATGTGTATGCTGTGGTTTTCTCGATTTTTTAAATTTTCATATGCATAACCAACTCCATGATCTTTTTATATATATATTATTTGCATGTCTTTTGATGATTTGATGTGACATTTCATGAGAATGAATGCAGAGTAAGGTAATTGTTTTCAGATGATTGAAAGTCTTTTTATTTTTTCATTTTGCTTGCATCACATAAAAAGTATAAAAACACAATGTAAGGAATCCTACGAAAGACTGGAAATGAAGTTCCAGGCAGAAATAGGAAAGAAGTGTGAAATGTTAATGTGAAAGTGTTTGTGTGAAGAAAGAAGAAGGATGATTTGCAAGAATAAATGTGCATAATACTGCAGCCCTTTAACACAGTTGACTATCAAAGTCTTCAGGCTGTTTTCATCATTACAGAAAGACAGGTATCATGAAGGAGAGTAGAAAAAAAGATTTATAAAAGTAAAGATAGCAGAAGAAAGAGTGGGAAACAGAAGTTTTAGATGGTAAAAGAAAGTCCATGAACATTACGAAATTAATTTTAAAAGTTAATTTGTTTATGCCGGTGGTAGATGAAACCAAAAGTTCAGTTGACTTGAGAATAGGAAGAACGATTTTGGCATTTTTCTGTTTTTTCTTGATTTGCTTTAATTATAAAAATAACTTAGGGTTGTTGCTAAAACTGTATTAAATAAGTTAATTCAGTTTAGGTAGTTTAACCGAGGTAAGCTGGGGCGATCTGTAAAACAAAGAAATACATTAGAACGTCATCTAGTAATACGTTTATGAGAATTAGATGTTAAAACAGATATCTTACAGCCTTGGCAACTGGGGCAGCATAAGCGAGTGGAGCAGCGACCTTGGCAACTGGGGCAACGGCGGCTATATCATTAATGTAGTACATTAATATAACAGCGGAGATAATATATGTATGATATGATACGTAATGTCAAAATGATTTTTCGTGGTTACCCTTGACGACAGCTGGAGCAGAACGGTCAACAACGGCGTTGAATCCATTGACTGGGTCAGCGGTGTAGGTGACGGTACGGACAGCACCATCGGGCTCAACAAGGGAGTATTGTCCTTGGACGACATCTCCGTCACGGGTTTCGTGGGCGGTCTTGGAGTCTCCGGTCAAACCGTCAGAGACGGAGTATCCGTAGTTGTATTGTGGATGAGGGTCATACTAGAAAATACACCATGCCATTGACATGAGTAATGTACATTTCAATAGTCAATTTCATTTTTAATTGTGTTGAAAACATACGGGCTCAGCAGCGACGGCCTTGGCAACGACTGGAGCGGCAAGAGCCTTAGCAACTGGGGCATGAGCGTAAGCAACAGGGGCTTGGGCATAGGCAACTGGGGCATGAGCGTAGGCTGGGGCAGCGTACTGAAAAAGGTTAATAAGCCAGGTAAGTGACTCGTGTTTTTTGTATGAAATTTTCGATCGAGGAATTTAGTTTTTTAATGTCACTTACGGCAGCTGGGGCAACAACTCCGGCAGAAGCAGCGCCAACGAAGGCGAGGATGGCGATAGCCTGAAATATTTAACAAGAATATGTTATTCAAGTGCTAGAACACACACTAAATTTATCAGATGCTAAACTTTAATAACGCCACTTCGTGCAACCGTGTTTAAACCCGCCAACCCTACTTTTAAAATCCCGCCTCATATTTCTAACCTAACGGGATAGGACACTAAGCACCCTTCTTGACCTGCGCCCACCCACCCAAAAAAAAAAATCATAACAGTGCACCAACGCTTTGGGGTAGTTTGATAATTCATGAACTAGGAAGCACACCCCACACCACTCATGTGAAGCAAACTCATATGAGTAAGCACACAACTAATGCCTTCCTGAAACTCATGTTGGAACTTCAGAATTCTCAGAACTTTTCACAAGCAGATTATTTTTATTAGATTGTTTCGTTTACCTTGATCATTTTGTTAAAGTTTCGGGAACAGTTGTGATTAAAAACGATTGTTTAGTGAACTGTGGCGAATACTGAATGATTCTCGAAGCGCAATGTCGGCTCTATTTATACCTGGATTTGAGCTCCATGTGAAAGGAATCTTTCCTACAATCGGTGTAGGCACATATCCTCTTCATATACGTATTATTTATTACATCTATAAACGACTCAAAGTTTAAGGGTGCCACAGGACAGGGGCAGACAGATTTAGCAAAGGATCCATTCCTACACACAAAAAAAGCTATTCTAACTCTCCAAATTGTCATGTCCAAAGCTACCTTTCTTCGTATTACTTTTTACAACTCGCGTGCAATGTGAATTGTTAACACGTAGGACTACCATTACATGAATTTATGACTTGTGCATTGAAAAAAAAAATCATGAAAATTGTGAATGAATAAGATATACATTGAAGTATTTAAAAAATGGCCACCTCCGCCCTACTGCTGCAAAATTTTCTGCTCGTTACATTTTTGCGCTGCATTTAAATGCATGTGGCCAGTTCAGGATTATTTCTCATAACAGTGCGCGTGTGGACGCTTGAGATAAAAAACAAATGTAAAAAGATATACAAAGCATTTACTCCATGGTAACTCCAAGAACAGTTAGTTACTTGTGCTGGTTCACTTGATCATGATCACTGCTCAGTATGCGTTGGATATGAAAGGAGCAACTGCAAGAAGCAGTTGGATTCTACGACGAGGAAGATGATGATGATGACTCGTGGTATGTAGAATGAATTCATTACCAAATTTAACATAACGCTTGCAACTTGCAACGTCTTCTTTTGTTAAGCTGCTTATAAAACATTAGACATTTTATTTCCAATCCCCATATTCAGCATTCGATTCTTCCCATTCCCCTTTCGGCAGATAACGATTTAAAAAGGAGTTATTTATGATATACCGTGTGTTTTTAAAAAAATGACATGTAGTCTGCCGTCCACTCGTTTAAAACTTGAAACGTCGGTTACTGTGGCCATTAGGGACATTTTTGTTCTCACTTGTTACCATGGTATTAGGTCAAGGGTAAAAACTAAAAAGTCAACATTGGCAGTATTGGCACAATAATCTGACTAGGAGAGTTTATTCGGCAACGAAAATGGTTTTAAAAACCTAGCCGAAATGCATACACTTTGTATGTTAGTGTAAATTACTTTAATTTTTTCATGTTGTTAATTTACCTCAATGTGATACAAAGTTAACTTTTTGATCGTATTTTGTTGCTTTAAAATTTATTATTTCACCTTTTTTGTTTCAACAAAGAAAACGTAGTCCTTACTCCTACCGTTGCTCTTAAATTTATTATTACTACTATTTACTATGCATAAATGTAGACATAATATCAAGCGTGGCATTAAAAACAAAAGTTCCATTGTCTATAGTTTTGAAAACATGTAACGACAAGGTCTCTCTGTTGTAGGAAAATCTACACAGATCACCGTTTTTGGACATTCATGGTGATAAGCATTTATGTATTGTAACCAACAGTCACACTTACCAACCCTCATACACGATGATTTGTCAGTCGGGTTATCATGGTGTAATTTAATTTCTAGGCATTAATTTGAATGATTTTTTTATGCGAAT
>JAQFZH010002650.1:0-15870 GCA_034695485.1 Entomobrya nivalis | reverse complement strand
TAATATGGGGGAGTAACATGTCAGTGTGCGGAAGACATGACGTCGTGTCACCACATGTTGTCAATTATTATTTCTGGAAATGCTGTGTAGTATGATCGGATTATAACCTTGAAACATAAGTTCTAAACAAAATGTCATCTTCTCAAAAGAAAATGTCTTCCGGTAAAGGAAAGCTCATCAAAGTTTTTCCATTTGCGGAACAGTTGTGGGTTACATAAGTTACATACACTTACACTGTAATTGCATTTGGTACGGAGTACAACGAACAGAGAAAAGTGGGCATAATAAGATCGGGAGGAGCATTATCAAAGTGAAAGCAAGTCGAAAAATAGTTTAAAAAGAGTTGAAAGTGGATATGATTTTTCAGGGAAAAATACTGAAGTTAATCCTCTTGTCATATGTACGTGTGACGGTATCAAGGTCAAATATGAAATGTAGAAAAGCAATAATAATACCCGAAGGTCTTCACCAATAAAAACATAATATATCACTTTTACACACTTATTGCCTAACCTTTCTGAGCCGCAATGAGTCTCCTGCCAATATCAAGAGTGACATTGGCTGTTCCATTCAGCACGATATCCACAACCGTCTTGAATGCGTTTGGAGAAAGTCGTTCCGTTGGGGAAATGAAGTTTCCAGCGGCATTGTTGACAATGAGAGTAGGCAGGCCTATTTCCTTTTCTACTTTATCAATTGCGGATTTCACCGCCTCCGGGTCTCGAATATCAGCTGAGCAGGCTACAATTTTACTACCGGTTTTGGTTTGCAATTCTTTCGCTGTCTCATCCAGAACGTGTTGCCGTCTTTAAGAAAAACACAAAGAGGAAAAACGCCTTAGCAGATTACGCAATAGCACTACGAGGAAATGGTAGATTGCTTCATTGTTTATAGTCTTTTGTTTTTGTAAAAGACACATTGTTGATGTTTGAAAATTGTATAAAAGCTAATAAATGAGGACGGACGTCCAAAAAATATTACGTAAGCAAATACGTAACGCATTCCAGAATTCATTGATTATTGATCATTATGTTTAGGCCCTGGCATCATTATCGTTATCGAAAACAATGAGAAAGATGCCATATGTCATTTTCATGATTTTTTTTATTGTGCAATGAAAGTATACCTTCCTAATATAGCCACAGATGCTCCAAGAGTACCCAGCATCAAAGCCATTCCTTTTCCAAGCCCTGTTCCGCCTCCAGTGATTAAAGCTGTTTTCCCCGAAAACGTTCCTTTCGGTAGCATGGGAGTTTTCCTGATAGGAAAGTGCTTCGCCTGGGGCTTTGTATCGTCAGACATTTTTTTTTTGTAAAAGTTGGCCTAGGATAGGATGAACAATATTTCTCTTTCCGCTGGAAAGTTACAGTAAGGAATTTCAGAGAATATAGGTATTGATGTGAAATAGAACACTAGTTTAGCACAGCATGCATGTACATATGTATCTTACGAAAAATGCGTTTTGTACTTGATCAAATTTTTAATTATGTGTGGAGTTTTGTATAAAAAAATGTGCCCACAAAAAAGAAAGATTTTTCTGCAAAAAAAAACCTTTTATGGGTTCCTAAAACATTCCTGACAATACTTTTCTTGCCTCCAACAGAAACAAGATATTAAAATTATTATTTTCATAGTGTAACCATCTGAATAGATCAATGTACTAGGTCTAGAATGTTGAAATCAAAGAATGTTCCTCCTGCTGTATAACGACAATAAAGCTCACGAAACTATGTTCAACAAAGAAAATTGTGACAAAGTGAATTCTTATCTCGTATCATGGATGGTTTTGCGATGAAGCTTGTTTTCATCAAACCAAACTTAGTATACAGTACACTTTTTGTGTCAGAAATGTAAATTTAGTTTATTACCTAAATCAAACAACTTGTATGTATATTACATACAAATATGCATATCTTTTAGCTACATTGAATTTTATCACTTTTCAAAGGAAAGAAAGAGTAGGGGACAAAAAGAAAGTTTCATATCTGCACGTGATTTTTCTAAACAACGGATGTTTTTCTGTGGAAATGAAATCTTTTTTTTACATGAATGTACATGTTCACAGCTAATTTTTATATTAATACAGCCCACGACGTAGGGTGTAGGATAGCAATGCAATTTATTTCAAAACTGCAAAACCTTATCTATTACAACTAGACTCACTCACTACCTCAGTCAAGCGTCATGTCATATCAGTCTGAATAATATTTTTTAATAAAAACTTAAACCTTATTGTAATCTACTAATACTTATACTAGTCTTGTTCCACAATTTCTATACATTTGAATTATAAATATTCATTTCCGATCAATTGATCAGAAATGAATAGAACCGGTTAACCGGAGAAATAGAAAAATACTTGCCATCTCATCTTAAAAGCTCTGGAATGAATACGGAATTGAAAAAAACATTAGTATTATATATTTGAAATGACTTTACTTTGTTCGGGAAGAAAATGAAGTATCTACATAAATTGGAGTTGTCACTAGTCAGTCAATTGAATTTATTACATGATGTAAATGCAAGTTTACATTATTTGATCCTTAGTTAGGGATTTTTCTTGTCTGTGGCTATTACCATATTGCTTAATACTTACCCTGCGTCAGGATTTTTAGCTGCGATGCAAGAAATGTGCCTTGATCTATAATAGTTAGATGATTTCACACTGAAAACTAAGTCACCGCAAACGACTATTTTATTTTCCACAAGTTAGCACCCAATTATATAATCATGCATGTTATGCAACATGTTTTGATGGAATTGATGTCAAGTGTCACTGTCACTCATCGTCCTTTATACGACTTTGATATAACTTTTTGATATAGTCCAGATAACCGATCATAAGGTTCAGGACAATTACCCTATATTTTACTCTATATAGAATTGCGTTTATTCAACCGGGCACACTGATGGCGATGACGGTGCGGTGCTTCACAAGTTGCAAGTAGTAAACACAAAATCAACTCAAATTATTGTATCTTTTTGACTGACTGAATGTTTACATGTGAAAGAATTTTGGGAAGACATACCATGTGCATACGTGTATAATTTTCTTGCCGACCAACCTGCTGAGTTTACTTGTGATGATTTGGTTTCTCTTGCCATGCATATTAAATCGCTTGCATTCAATTCAAGCGACTGACTGAACTGAGCTAATAAATGGGTTGGTTGGATGGAATTGGAAATCATGCACATAAAAATCCGTGAGAGGTTTTCAAAGAGTTGTATAGAGCATACAGTACAGTTACATAAAATATTAACTTACTTTGAAAAGCATTAATGTACCACTGACAAACCAAAGTCATATAATAAATTGCTCCAGTTTTATATCAGGTCTGACCAATGGCATACAAACATTATAAAACAGTAACAAACCTTTCTATACCATTTTTTCCGTCCACATGTTGAATACATGTATTCAAATACTGATACTACATTGAATAATATATGTTTATTATGGGAAGATTGTAAATATTTTATTTTATGTTTACTTTTCTGTGATTTACCTACCAGTCATGCAGTATATCAATATCCTTATTCACTCAATAGTCAATACGAACAAGAAACAGGAATCTTATATTTTATATTGAACACACTCAAGACACAGCCAGCACAGTCCAATCAAATTGTATAGACAACACAGAAAGCCAACTATAATCATTCATCATCATCACGATTTATGACTGGGTTATGAAATCCTGACAATCAATCAACCAACTTTTCATATTTGCTCACACGAGAAGGAAATGACGTTCCTCCCTTCTTACTACAAAGCTGCAACTTGCAACAATCAAATAAAAGTCACTCACTCTTCATGAGTATTTCCAAACTGATAATTATTACTCTGCCACCTACCTGACAAAAAATATTCAAAAATGCTTATTTTGAGAAAAAAAAATCGTTCCTACAAAACATATAATCAGTCATGCAAACCAGCATGTATGTTGCATAACCTTGTTTGTTAATAATGTTTAATTCACATTTTGCCATAAATCCCAACAAGATTCCTTAATCGAGGAATATGCATGTAACTTAACTTAAAGCAGCAAGAAGAATAACGAAACGGAAATAATAGAACAGCGTTTGCGTTTCAGGCTATGAACGACTACAATTGACAATGTGAATTCTCAGAACCAATATATGATGCTTTGTAACCATCTTCGTCGTTAAAAAAAAGTTAGCTCACAGTTCATTCCGCTTCGTTCTTAGAGAAAATTCTTTGGCTTCGTTATCTTGTCGACAGACGGTCGATCAGCAAAATCGCATCACTTTTACTTTTGCCGTTACTTATAAAGATCAAAGAAATAATCTTAGCTTATTAGTTAAGTTAAAATATACTATGGTTCATATGACAGAAGGAATTTTTTCAAAATGAAAAAGATTCTGAAAAAACCTTTTTTGCATTGATATTAATAGAAAAAGATCTTAAAAAGGCTTTCACTACATGTATAGCCTTTTCGTTTGGAGAGAGGATTTATTAGGTTCTTCAAAGTAAAGTGAGGAAACGTGCTCCAGCCTATTGTAATAAATCACATCATTAAATTACTTTGAGTTATGGAATCATTCTCTAAGACATTTCAGACAACATGAATACTTTTCGATTTCAAACCTTCAAAAATAAAAGATGAAATCTGACATACGTATGTTATAAATAAATGAGAACTTGAAACGAATCCGGATCCAGCAGATTAAGACTAATCGTAAGATCTGTGTCAGTAGTCAGTAAGTAATATCAAGGCGTGACGTGTCCTTTGTACTTAACATTAAACACAGTTGAAAGTGTATGGAAATGTATATGATAAAAAAAAAACCTTGACAAGCTTTGCTCTGCATCATTCTCCTGCATCAAAACTTAAGGATCTTTAATAATTGGAATTCATATAGTTAACCATTTCATTTTGGTTTTTTGTTATCTAGTCTGTTATGTAATACGGTAATAATGGTGGTAATGATGATCTGTATCCAATAATCTTGTTTTACATTACGTTACAGTTACGGCCACTAATTCAGCTTAACATTCCTTAGATCGTCTCTGCTCATTAAAATGAGGGTCGTATTGAATCTATTATTATAAACAACTGTTAACAACAAGTTTTTACTTATTATAAATTACTTGTTTAATTTTAAATTTGTGAGAAAAAACTTTGTGAAATGTTAATAAAGTGAGCCCCGTTATTTTGTCACTGGGCTCATTGTTTGTAAAAGTTAAAGTATTCAAAGCTTAACAGATTAAAAAAGATTACATTTTTATTTTATGTTGCGTTATTTGCTTGTTATTTGTACGTTTACGTGTGTAAAATGTAATAGCTAGCTCCTCTTAGTGGTATTTAAGTGGTAAGGTAAGCCAAAAAAGCTGTATGTAACTTACGTAACGTAACTTGAACTTGCTTGGCTTTGGCATAAGGAGCTTCTCCAGCAATGGAACTGAATTGACTCCCAAAACCCCGCATGACAAAGTAAAGCACATGCATTTATGTGGTAAAAAGATGAATTTGAAGGCAGAAATATTTTCATGTGATGATGATCGTCCAAAAATTGCATGAAGATAAACAAAAAACATACAAGTTGTAGTATTATCTTCATGCATGCAGAAATATCAGATGGCCGGGCCCGTGGACAGGACGTTATCTATATCTTTTTTTTTTGCTTCACTTTTAATTAAGTTAATTTTGTTCTCATCCCGTCATTGCAGTGCACTGTGATTGTGACATTATAGTTTTCAAAAACTGACTACTCAGAAAGACATTGTCATCCGGTGCGGTGAAACTGAAAGAGTTTGATTATGAGAATGAGATTACATATCGATCTGACAAAGTTAACAGTTTGAAAAACGTGAGATCTTTGGAAATACAAATACTATTACTGCAACTATTTTTCATAATGCACTAACAAAAGAATGACAGTTGTATTATCAAACAGTCGGTGATATAATGTGTTCCCTGTGATGACAAGTAGCTGCCAACTGTAACCTATGTTGATTGACAACTTTTGATTGGATTAACTTTTGAATTCGGAAACAAGGATTTTGAGTTATTGTGTTGTTTGCCACAGTCTATTCACGAGCATGAGCTATTTTTAAACGATTACAATTCTGTTGCGGACTTGGAGGATGACGTGAACTGCGTATTTGTGTGTCAATTGTGTCATGTTCATAAACTTGTCATTCAATCGTAAATGATACTGCCAACAGGACCAAATTTAATACTAATCCAATTCTCCTCAGCAGTTAGTTATACAACTGATTTCTAATGATAAAGAATCATTGGAATTAACAAGAATACGGTTTAAATTTCGGACATTGATATCTTTGAAAATGGCAGCGACTTCTCCTAACGACAATGTCGCCATCGCGGGCGGCAGTGAAAAATGTAATAGCATATCAGAACTCGTGGACATGATATATTTGGACACAACTCCTACAGTAGATGATGGCATTTGCAAAATTATTAGCAAACGTAAGTGTAGTAGTTATGATTGATAAACGTTGAAAAAAAGTAATTGGATTTTGGATTTCTTAGTAAGATTGGTTGTCTCTACTTAAAAGTTAAAATTTTGGCCCTTTAATTAATTTTTAGGTATTCGCGACAAAGAAACGAGTTTAGTGGGCGTAATAGAAATTATGGGACCTCGATTGACTAGCACTCATGTATTGGAGCGTACCAAAGCCGTGGAAATATTGGCTCACATTTTCACACATCTTCCTTCTGATTTTCTCAGTGAAACTGAAGTGAGTTTCATTGTCGACTTTTTATGTGACCGGTGCAAAGATCAACACATGGTTATACCTAAGATCATCATGTGTGTGCTACCAATAGTAAGTTTTGTCTATTTTTAAATGTTATTAATTATTTACGAGTTTGAATAGCATTTTAAAATATACATATCATGCACTCAATATCGTTTCACTTTTTTCCTGTCATAATTCATTAATTAAATTAACGTAAAAATATTTGCATAAAATGTGCACAAGTTAAGAAGTTAAACGGTAAATAGTTGCGAATGGGGTTGATAAAAATTTCGAAGCATAACGAACATTTCGAGAAATTTTAGAATATCTCTAAAGTTCAAACTTCAAAGTATACTTTGGATGGTTTTTAGCTTCGCGTAATGTTACGCAAGGGGGAAAGCTTTATAGAATGTTTATATGTGATATTTATAACCATTGTGAATAGCTTTAGTTTTCGTTTTTATACAGGTTAGGGTGTGCATTCTACATCCAGAAACGTTTATTTTTCTTTGATTTTTATTATGTATTTTTACGATTTCCACAGGTAAGATGCAAAAATCTTCCTCGAGGAGCAGGTTCCAAAATATTGGAACAACTATTCCGTGAAGCTAATGTACAATCTCACGTCCACAAGATTCGTCACACATTTTTCAAAAGTTTGCAATGTCTATTAGGAAAATGCTTGACAGGTGAGCACCATATAAAACACTAAAATTGTAATTATTAATGATGGAATGCATAGATATGTGACAGAAACAGACAAACTAGAAAAGAAAGACACATCATCACTGAAACATTATGATGTTCCCATAAATCCAGGAGTGAAACGTACCTTGTAATGGAAGCACTGAAAAAGCTTTTTCATGTCCTTCAAAAAACTGTGTAGAAATCACCTTGAATAGAAGGTGTAGGTGTGGGTTAATGACATTACATGATTTCCCAAATGAAGGATGTTTTCTTTTTTAATTATGCGTACTTTTCCTTGAATTCTTAATATTCGTTTACATAAATTCAAAACAGCAGTATAACTGCGATACGTGTTTCATCATAATGTTGAGTACATGTATACCTATTTTCATATTATATTCTCATTAAAATTTAAAGCTATAATCAGATTAGTGTAACTTGAATTGATGTTTCATTTTGAACTTACGTTGAACATTAAGAGCTTCAATTAACGATAATGTGCGTCTCCGACTGAGAGTTTGTGACGAGTAAGGTTATTTCACGGTAAAAAAAATTCACCTTCCAAGAAATAAAACGAAGATCTCATGATTCATTATGATAATTGACACAGCATTTGACAAAAACATTTTCATTTTACATGCTTTAACCAGAACTTCAAGAAATGTCATCCGACTTTGTCATGAACTTTCTGCAATCTGTGGACGGAGAGAAGGATCCTCGAAATTTGCTGCTATTATTTCGAATTATCCCAACTATTATCGCAAATTTTAAATTGGATCCTTTCATTGAAGATTTCTACGAAATTTTGTCGTGCTATTTTCCTATTGACTTCAATCCAGTAAGTTTAATAATAGTACCATCATTCATCATCATAATCAAACAAGCAAAAGTAATACAGTAGAAATTTTTCCAATTAGCTGTACTCAAAATTAGGTATATAGTTACACGAAATGTTTTTTTTTCAATTTCAAAAGTATCCAATTTAAATGTTTAGGCACAAAAGTTGCTTATACTTTTCTTTAGATCAAGTATTTACCTTGATAGTATGTAGTATTTTTTTCTGTGTAAAAATCAAAACGATTCTTCTCTTGCTTGTTGATCATGATGATGATGATGCGAGAAATGAAGAAAACTTAATAAGATAAGCTAGAAAATAGAATACTGTTTCATTCATTTCCTGTCCATTGTTTCATTTTATTTCCAGACCGTCTCCATTCCAGGCGAAGAAAAAATAACAAGGAAGGATTTGGCTCATGCATTGCACGTCTGCCTTTCACAAACTAACGAGTTTTCGGAGTTTTTGTTACCACTATTAATGGAGAAATTGGAGAGTACGTCTGTAGATGCGAAACTAGATGCTTTGGATCTGTTGGTACGTAGATGATATTATTGATATTATCGTGCAAGTAATTTTAGAATGCTACGCAAATATTGAGAAATTGAAGAACTCAATACATTAATATATGTGCCGTCTAGCAAAGGAAGTCAATTTATAAAAATATAATTAAGTTGAAGTTTTTGTTTTTTTGAAACACGTGTAGCAATTGTGTTGTGAGCGAAGCTATACACCTCAAGACTTGCAACCTCATTTGGGTAATATATGGCATGGGATGAGACGAGAGATTTTCATGGGCGGAAATGATGATGTGGAGAGAAAGTGTTACGAATTTCTTAAATCCGCTTTCAAGATGATTTCCCAAGATAGTACAATTTTAAATACCTGCTTGAGTATGATTTATTCAGGTATGGCGATGGCATTATATCAATATTTGCCGTATTTTAATTTAATTACATAAAGAGTGCATTGTACTTTTAAGTAAAATACATTGCTTTGATGATAATATTGATGTTTCCCATAGAATGCAAGCATCATTTAAGCGAGCCGGAATTGAGACTGATAATGCCCACTGCAAGCATACTTCGTTGTATCGGTGAGTCTGGAGAGACGGCTTGTATTTCCGTAGTACAAACCATGTTTCCTGTACTTTACGAACAAGTTTGCGTCAAATCTACTAAGAGTGAGAAGAAAATACTTCTTGGGATTTGGGAGACTTTAATTTCCACATGTCGTCAATACAAAAGCAGTAAGTGATGCAAAAAAACTTTTATATCTAAAAACGCGGAAATAAAGTAGAATGGTAACTTGTAAATAAGAGGTTATAGTGAAAAAATAAGATGATGAAGGACTTTACAAACAATTAAAGTTTGCGAGGGCGTAATTTTTGATACTCTTGTGAAGCAGTTGTTCTAATTTCTAATCCAAGGAAAAATTGAAAATCATTTCATAACAATTTTGATATCACGTGGCGAAAGCATCTCATTGTCCTTTTCAATGAAACTCGCTTTGAACATATTTCTACTACTGTCTCTTTTAATTCGCTGGGATGTGAATTAAACTTGCATTTGTAACAAACAGATTTCGGATTACCTAATAGCATTCTTATTCTCATACTTCTTATGAGCATTATAAGGACACTATACATATAAATACCATTTATGAAAAATTGTTGATGAAACAGAATGAGAATGACTCTGCGTATGCATAGAACTTAAATGCAAATTGTATGTGTGTTGTTTTTGCAGTTCAGCTCAATTCTTTGGTTTTGAAATGGGACGAAATGCGGGGTCTCTGGTTTACCCTATTAACAAATGACGACTGGGAATTGGTGGCTGTGGTTCTGAAAATATTGTCGCATGTAATAGTCCAGGAAGCAGATTTTCCAGTGGAATATCGAAACATGCTTCAGGAACACTTGTTACCTCTGATCAGGAGTAGTTTCACGATGCCCCAAGATGCTAGGTACGTAAAAGTTTACTCTTGCTTTGCTTTCATAAATTGAGTTGTTGGTAGTCGTGAAGAACAAGCTAAAATGGCTAAACTCTAAACTTGTTCAAGGAAGATGGAAAGTGGGTTTCGCGTGCATAAGTTCTCTATTGTTCTGTTGTGTTTTTAATTGATGATAAAATGTATGAAACCTTCAAACTCCCATTTTCACTATGCTTTACTCTATTTGTAGGTCAGCCCTTATTTCCCTGTGTTCCAACTTATGTCATTTTTATGGCAAGGAGTTCTCGAATGCGACAATACCACGATTATTGGATACTTTAAGTCATTCCATGTCAAATTCAGCATCCGGTACAGGTGGCTTATGTGACAATAACTGCGAAGAAAGTACACCCTGTCAAGTTCGATCCTTGAGTTGCAAGGTTCTCGGAGAGTGCTCGCATTTACACCAAAATGTTTTTGAAAAGGTTGTTTCCATTCTCTTGGAAAAATTGGCGTTGAATCCTTTAGATCTGGTGTGCATAAATTGCTTGGGGAGTATTGTGGGAAAAGCTTGCAGGAAGGACGATGCAGATGTAAACCAAAAACCAGATTTATCGTCATATTTCAGCAGTTTATCTATTTTTGACAAAACGATAGCAGTAGCTTTAGAGATGTGCAAGATATTGAAATTCTCAGAAGCTGCCAATATAACTATCGCTAAGTCTGTTCCTCATGATAATAATATGATGGATATAGAAGACACAGATCCAGCAGGGAATACTAATACGGTCGTTTGGGAATGCTTGCGTCAAGCCGCAGACATTGTGAAAACAGTTTTGAGAGCTTGCAATGAAACGGAACAGACTATTATGGTAGAGAAACACTGGAATGAGAAGGTGAAAGGACAAGATGATATTTCAAAACAGCTGCAGTGTATTCCAGTAAGTCTTTTTATTTGTTGTATGTTGTATTCAACGCGGAGTATAAATTGCAAAGGAAAAAATAAACAATGAATTGTACATATTAGTATGTATCTTGAAATATTTTGCTTTATGCATACAATCCAATCCAGGGTCTTCTAGTCGAAGCTATTTTGGGGCCAAATAGGAATTCTGTAAATATCAAATGGAAAATGGAGCTTTTTTGCTATGTTCTCGAAAAAGTTCTTACCATCGAAAGCAGTTCTGACAATAAAAATTCAACTCAGGAATTCCACACCATGCCTTTTATTAGACTGTTAGCATCTTTTATTAACAAAGCCACAAAAGGTAACACAGTATCTACATGTGACATGGCTTGTGTTGATCATGGTTCAATACAGTATCGCTGCGATTTGACATTTTTGAACAATAAAAGCATGCAGTAATTCTTTTATTATCTTTTATATAATTTGGCTTTCTAGAGGAAGAACTTGTGGAATATTTGAATGCAACAGAAGTATACTTTGAAAAGCTGCTCAACAGAAGCTCAGAGAAAGTAAAATCGGGTGATGAGTCTGAAGTAGTGACTATCAAGGGTATGACGTGTCCAATAATGCAAAGTAAAAATTATATTAATGGTAACGTCCACGTCAGGTTTCAACCTTTTATTTTTATGGAAATAGGAAGCTGTACAAATTCAGAAGTAAATTTAATCAACGCTCTCATTTGGATTGTGAAGGCTTTAGGAATGAGGTCTCATCGAGATCTAGATTTATGGGTTGAAAAGGTACACTAGAAATAAAATTAATGTTCCATTTTCCTAAATGTCAAAGTGTGTACTGTACTTCAGGCACTCATCACAGTTATGTTTTTATTGCTCACAGATAATACATCTATTGAGAGATGAAACTCTAGGAGAAGAAGTAATAAAAAGCATAGCATTTCTCGTTGCTGATGACCCGTACTGTCTAAATGAGGAGTCTTTTTGTGTTGTTAGGTAAGAATCCCTACGGCGCTACTTTCATTGCAGCCACATGCACGCATTTACATTTTCTTGTGCAGTTTAACTACTTTGGCATTGCATAAGCATGTGTCTTTTTTACAAACCTAATTTTGCCCTGGCCTAATTTTTTTTAGACTCTTCTACAAACAAAGGATATTTTTGATGATTGTGGACAAGTTAGTGGCTGGTTATCGAAGTGCGTCTTCCCAAGCCATCCAATTTAATTTTATCAGAGCATTAAGTTCTCAACTGAAACATGTTCCCAGTGAAATACTGTTCATGAAAATTGATAGTGTAAGCTATTTATAATGCCGAGGTTATTGTTATAAAAATGTATGTAAGGCATACTTCATGCTAATGAAATGACATTACTTATATTACAATACACAGGTTCTTCCTTTGTTGGTGGCAAGCCTGAAATGCAATTCTTCCTGCAGCGTCATTCTTTCCTCGTTGAATGCTCTCACGGAAATGATGCAGTCCGCGGACACAAAGCATAAGCTTACAGAGTACTGTCACGATCTTGTTCCGCAGTTGACAAGGCTGGCACAATATAAGGATAGCATGGTATTCAATTTCTCTTCTCATTATAATTCGATAAAAATCAGATAATCTGGTGCAGAATCTAGTTACAAGTTACAATGGCTTTCTCGTTCTGTGTTGATGTAGGAAGTAAGACGCGTGGCGTTAGGCTGCCTTAGAATATGTGCCAAAGCACCTGTACATCTTATACTTCCATTACGTGATTCCGTAAGCAAAGAAAAACTGTAATTTGTTTTGGTTACGAAATTGAATCATCACGTGTTCAAAGATGTGTGATGTTGATAATCGTTCTTTATCAGGTTACTGACAACCTTGTCCTTTGTCTTGATGATCGGAAAAGACTTGTTCGAAAAGAGGCTGCCCTTACTAGGAATTTATGGATGTTAATTGGAGCTCCAGGAGGCTTGTGAAATGCAATTATATATTAAAGGAACACTAATTTTGTAGTTTTTTTTCTTCAATGCTGACTGAATACGTAGTAAAATTACATTAAATTGCTAAGTTGTACAGTTGAGTTATGGCATAATTGATTGCGTCTTGCATGGTTTTGCTGGAGGTTAAATATATTAAATTTTGAAAACGAATCAACGAACTATCGTAAGAAAGTTATTAAAAGGAGCATTTTCATAAAGCTCATCATCGTTTTATGTGGCGTAAGTATAAAACCCTATTTTTCCTAGCTCACGGTGTGGACATGCACATGAAACCCAAAGTTTCATCGCCTATTGATTTCTTATGGACATTCTTTTGCTTTACTGTATTGACCTGGTTCACAGACAGCAATGACAACTCACAATCCAAGAATCCATTTAGGCAAGATGCGTTTGCGTTTCCCGTCTCATATATGAGATCATTTAGAATTCATGCTAATTTATGGAGAAATCATTACTTTCATTTTCGTTGCACTAATTTTTGTTAGCTTTGATGAAAGTTTTCCATTGTTGTTTCATTGCATTTCTGTTTTTATCCATTTATGTACTTGCCTAATTAACCAAATAATATAAACTTGTGCCGAAATTAAAACAGAAAAACATTATCTGGTTGCATAAATATTTGGAAGAATGGATTCATTACCTGTCATGATGAATAGTTTAGCACATGCATGGGTAAGTGACTTACTGTGGATTTAGATAACGATGTTTTATACACCATTTAACAATACACACATCGAAAATCTAATTGGCAAGAAGATACTATGTAACCGGATGGTTTCTATTTCAAATACTATTTTGATAAATAAGTATCTGTTAGTACCTGTCTTCACTAATTAGTCAAAAATACAAAAATTCAGACCTTAGTATATTTTTGTGAAAAGTAAATGTAAAGACCACTGCGCATTGCAGGACTCAAATGTTCCATTATTTCCTTTGATTACTAGTTTCAAAGTTTTCAAGGACATTGGGGCTTATTACATGAAACCAGTCTTTTTCTTTGGTGAAAATGGATACTTAGTAAATTACGATTGACACTGAAACGATATGGATACACTTGGTAGAAGCGATACAGCGATCCTGACGTTCCTGATATCTGTTATGGCTTCTAGTGTTACGCCAATGACACTCTCAGCGATTGAACACAATGGAAACTTTTCCAATGAGCAAGTGGAAGAAAACGTTGTGGTTTTTAATGACGTAAGTTTATATAGCATTGTATTGTAATAGCATATCAAAAGCGACTTGATCACGTGACGTGATCATTAAAAACGGACGTATCTGACTCATGACTGACTTGATTTCTTTGTGAATCATTTGATATGATCATACGAGATGATCCTCAAATATAATACCTACTCATTATATACTTTTTTTAGCCTATCAATTTTTGTAAATTAATTGATAATGAATAATAAGTAATTGAAGCCCCTTTTTTACAATTCAAATCCTACAGGAACCAAGTTACATAGCTAACTCATCATTAGAATCGAATTCTTCTGATGATGTCGAAAGAATCAGTAGACAATACTGGCAACTTCCTGATTTTGTAGAGAAACTCTTACAATCAAACCCATTTTATTCCCCTTTCCAAGCGGAGGAAACAGGAAATCACATTGCCCCAAATAATGATAGTTCATCTTCTTCCCCTACACCATCACCCGCTGGTTTACTGTCTAGACTTTTTTCTGGTATTGTCTTTGAACGACCTTCACTATTCCGGGTACAATTTTATAATTCAGATCTCGAAGATGGGTCACCCTCGCCCGACAGTAATAACACAACAGAACCTAAAGCAGTCTTTGGTAGCCCGTTATGTTTGGGCCTGTGTATTCCTGTGCAGGTAATCTTAAGTTCAAATAACCGTGTATAATGAAAAGTACTGTACTGAATTAGCTTAGCTGTGTAGACATTTGATTACAATTTTAATCTGGATTCCAGGTTTTTGCTGAAAATACAACCGTTAGGATTCTTTCGAATAAGCGATTGTTAAAATTTCCAGTTCGCAGAAGGCACAAGCCGACTTCGTTACCCACTCCAATTACTCTAGTGCAACCAGCACCGCCACCATACATCTCACCTGCACCATACCTACCGCCGCCAACACCTCCTCCTGGAGATTATACAAAAATCATCATTAACATTACTCAGGATTACAATAATCCGTTTTCTCATCCAAATACAAATGGAATCAGTGTAATAAACGACCCGGACAGTATTGTCATCGACAATCCATTCATTAAACAAACACTCAAAACTACAACTTCAACAACCACAACGTCTACTACCCCATTATCGATAATTTCATCATCATCGTCCGTATCGGTTACTGATGACAGTGCATTAGAATGGTTACAATCTTGGATTATCACACCACCTTCTCTTTCTAGAATACAGGATAGGCTACAACTTCCCCAGTTTCCAAAAATACCCGAAGGTGTGTCTGATCTTTTCATTGGATAGCTGATTGTAATTGTATTGTATTACCCCTGAAGTCTTCGTTAAATAATAATATGCTGATTGTGTTCTTTTCTTAGACAATAAATGTGACTACTAAATAAATTAAGTATTCAACTGATAACAACTTGACGGGGGGATGTGATTATGTTCGAGAGTTATTTTTGGCAGCAAATATGAAGGCATTAATCATCATTTTGATCTTACCTATAATTTCTTTATTATTCGGTTAAATACTGTGGACTGTGGACCAAGGAGATGTTGATGTCGTGTAAGTCCTGTAACGTAACAAAGTTGAAAGCCTGGGTGTAGGTATACATGAAAAGGAAAAGAAT
>JAQFZH010002649.1:0-15871 GCA_034695485.1 Entomobrya nivalis | reverse complement strand
ACTAGCAAACTAATTTCCTTGGTTTGCTTGAAAATTTCCCCATTACGAGGGGACAAAGTTATTAAAAAAGCAAATTAAAGACAACGAATGTAGTAAAGCAAAACCTGCTTTAGTGATATAGTAGTAGTAAGTGGGCAAGTAACTTTTATTCTTCATTTTTATCAAGTGTACGTGTTTATGCTGCTTACAGTAGGGATGTACACGGAAAAATTATAGATCATATTTTTGCCAATTTTTTTTGAAGAAAGTCGACAGGAGGATGTAAAAATGTGAACACCAAAAGGTAAGATGAGTTTACATAAATTGTTTTTTGTACAGTACGTGTACAGTATGTACCTTGAGAATGTGCCAAGATTGATTGAGGAAAACTCAACTCCATTCTCTCTTTTGGCTGTCATCAACATAATATGATACTGCAGAGGGGAAAGTAAAACAATTGCTTCTTCAAGATAAGTTATTTCATCAAAAAAGCAATTGAATTTTTCGCTGTTGTCATTTATAAATGTGTACGTGTTCTTCATTCTAATTTATTTTTCTTCTTCAATTTTGACAGCTAGAAAAATATTATTTCGAAATTCGCATACAAATAAATTTTTATTATTGTGTTAGAAATGCATTTCCACTTTCGGGCAAACTTTCATATGTGAGTTTCTTGTATCACGATCACAACACGCGTTATTGTTTATTAGATTGTATTGTAAAAAATGAATTTTTGGTGTTGCTACTCACAGAAGTCACCAGTCACCATAACATATGGAAATCAAACTAAAAGCAAGATATACAGCAAACTGATGTTCACAAGTAGCGCATTATTTTTCACAACTTCAAAAATCGCAGAGTATATGTATGTAGTTTAAAAAAGAGACTTTTTAAAATATAAACAATATTTCTGACTATACTTGGTGCATATTACATTTACTTGAATAAAAATTGGGTAGCTCTTTCTCCATTTACTTCCAGCAATTTTAGATACTATCAGATAAGTTGGGGTCGACAAGATACAGATTTGTTTTGACAGACACCCAATCGAGCTACTTGATGTGATTTCTGAAGTAAAATTATAAGACTTCATGCACACTTAAAATTATTTTAAACCATTAAATGATGCTACGATTTCGCAGGCTTGAAGGAAAGTGGACTGTTTCAAGTTGCTAAGCATTTTTCAGAGAGAACTGCTGCCTTAATTTTTTCACAAAACAGTACAAATAATAATCTTAATGATAATAATAATTTTGACAGAGTAATAATTTAATTTTAGCTCTGTGTTTAAGCTAAATTTGTACATAACTAATCATTCAGTAAAACATTAACCCTTAAATATATGATATATAAACTATATACTTAAACCTAAAGCAAGCGTTAACTACACTGCAAGCAAGCAGATAACCATAATGTAATGTCAAGGCTGGTATCGATGATGTTGCAGATAACTATCAGTTTTGAAATTGTCTAACCTAGTAGTACTGAAGAACATGAAGATGTGCATGTTGGTGCAAAAGATCAGACATCATTGATCACTTATTTACATAATAGGCTAAATAATCTACTTCGGAGTTCAAAGTCAGTATTTAGTCTAGTATTTTTATTAGATTCGTGTACATGATTAAGGTTTTCGTAATGTGCACATACACAAATGTCTTTGTATAAACAGGTTTACTAAAAAACGTGGCCTAGTTTGCTTTTTTTCGATTTAATGTTAGGAAAAGGAAATGGCGAATCTAGGAACTGTGCTGAAGATGTAATTACGCAATCAACTCCCTTATAGTAAGTTAGCTGTCTGGATAATTAGTTTATGTGCCTGATGGGAAAACTTTTTAAAATGTAAAGCCTGTATATTGCACAAAATGTTCTTTCGGTGATGTTGCTTCTGTAGATATATTGTATTTATATGCATGTATTTCTTGTAGATCATAGATCTATGCATATATTTCCTCAATGACTATACATATAATGCGAACTATCCTCTTGTCAAATCTTTTCATCTGCCGTTCCTATGCCGAAACTTGGAAGCTTAACAGGTCGTCAGATTCTCCTTTAGGTTGACAATTTTTACTTTCCTTCATAACTAAACTTTTACTTGTAAACACTTCAAGGCAACAAAGTGCCGTTGTTTGGAAACGAGTCGCTGTTTGTGAAGAAAGGGGATAATCATTAGCAGGACGTTACCATTATTGGCATCATTTTTAAGTTTGTGCCGATGTTCAAGAAGTCGGAAATGTTTTTCTTGAAAGTTGACAAGATTGAAATGCCAACGTCTCAGGTATTATATTTAGCATGCTGGCAAATTCGCCGTATGGTTGGCACTTATATCGTAAGTACTGGTTGATATACTGCCTAAGACCTTAATCATACAAGCTTTCATTTTTATTAACAAATGCAGGTAATCAGAGAATCTGTGAACAGCCAAGAATTTATAAATGTAAATTAAAATCTCATTCAACAAATTTACTGGTAAATCGGTCAAATATAAAGGATTGTAAGTATGTACATCATCATCACAAATCATGACTTCGTACTACGTACATTTAAGTTAGAAAACATACTATAACAACTCGTTACGAAAGCCCATTCCAAACTACGAAATTAATTTCAAACAAGTTACATACATTCGCCTACATGCAGTATAGTTTATAGTCAGCAGTAATCCATGCATGACCTCATATACGAATTTTAACTTATTACAAATAAATTAAGATTTTCATTCTATTGAACGTACAAGTTCCTATTTCCTATGATATTCCGTTTACGTTCTTTTGTATTTTCCACAATGGCACAAGATTGGAAGCATTGATGTTGTCGGATTTTTTTACAAGCATGTTCTTATTTACTATTCACAGCCGCCTTGATAAAGTTTGATATTAAAAGCATGAATCTTTTACTTTCTTTTGCCAGATTCCTTTGAAATGAATCAGGAAGAAAAAAAAAACTCGGTTCTTCATCAAGCTTCATTTTTCTTGTTCTACTTTTTACTTTTTATCGTGATTGCAACACAGAAGAGCTTTACATTTTTTTAGACTTCGTCAGCATGAACATTATAAAAGACAGTAGTGCATAGCCATTTCCCTTAATGTAGTACAATGGTAATTGTATGTGTCCTTATACAATATTATGGTGGCACTACGTAGTACAAGCTTAGAATATAATGAACATATATCGTTCTTCCTTTTTTCCATGTATAGTTATCTATGTCCACTCTCTGTATAGTACTAAGAATAAAGGATTGTACAACAATTTCCTTCAGGACTTTTCACTTTTCTCTGTAAGAACGAAGAAGACTAAAAATCTTTGTTCCCTTCAGCAGCCATAAAATGTGTGTGTGTAACTTTTCTTGGTTTTTTTTTTGCTGCTGGTACCACATTGATGCTACAGTAAATGTGTATACGTAAAGTATATATATATACTTACATTATTAATAGAAAAAAGCACCCTAATAACAACAATATTGCAAAGGATGCAATCGGATAGTACTTTCTCTCGCCCTCATTTCAATGCGATGTGAGTTTCGGAAATTATATATGAAAAGGGAAAGTGGAGCGAGCTGAAATAAAATGACTTATTACTTCACTTGGAGTTTTTTTTTCACTACAAAATGTACACATTTACACATACCATGACTTCTTTGTATCTCCAAGAAAACGTAATGACGTCCCTAAGAAGTACGGACGACAAACATATAAGTGCGAAAATAAAGTTGGATATACGATTGACGGTAGGTGGGATGGTTTGTTGTAAAAATATAAAACATTTTATGGTATAGCCTTCTCGTGAAATAAACGTGGGAAATCTTACATTTATAGTGGTTATGGCATAGTTACCCAAATCTTATGAAATTTTTCTCGTCACATTAATTCAGGCTTGGATCTTCTGTGTTCAGAAGATCTTCAGCTTTGAGAAAAAATCTGACATTTGATGAAATAATTTGCACATCTGAAGGAAAGTAAAATATGAAAAAGATATGCCATGTTAGTTATTTCAAACACAACATGATGATTTCTGACTGCGTGGCATGGCAAACCTGACCTGAACATTGCTCATATTCTCTCTTTCTCCCAAATTTGAATTGTTTCATCTTCATCATCATCATGATGGCTATGACCTGCAAACTATAATGTGCTAATGCGGCATACCATCATCACATAACACTACATATACACATAGCCTAGTGTACGCCGTGGTGAAAAGTGAAATACCCTCTTTTAAATAGATGTGATGTGATATAAAGTGAGCTTTTTTTATAAAAATGTTTGGCACCACCAAAAATAATAATACTGCAGTGTGCTACCAGGACCAGCATTACTCCACACAGTTATGTTGTAATACCATATCTCTTGAACAGCACTACCCCCATTATTTTCAATGTCTTTATGCCACAAACATTTCCACCACCACAAAAAAATGCCTCCAGATTTTTTTATATATATTCTTTACTAGATACATATTTTTTAGTGTACATGGCTTCTCTCTAAATGGATTTTTATCTTTTTCCTTTGCATGGACCACCACAAGTTCTGGTAAGATGAAGAGCAAGTGAAAATACAAAGTGATATAGAGAAAATATAGGGAGGATGAATTCAACAGACCAAACCAAACCATGGGAAAAAAGGAAGAAAAGGCAAGACACTGGAAATCAAGATCTGCGACTGAATGTCCCTTTTAATGCTATATTATTATTACGCCTGCTAGTCTACAAGAATTATAACGGGAAGACTTTCACCGAGTTAAAGAAAAAAAGTATGTTGTAATGTTTTACATTTGAGTCTTTTTTCGTTAACTGCAGTATATATTTTTCTTGCATAGCAATAACAAGGACATTATTGTGCGAAACAATGAGCCATAATGGCTACAAGTACATACTACATACGTTATATTGCTTGTATGCAATGAAAATGGCAGTGGTTTAGTATTGTTGCTGGATGAGTGAACATCAACTTTTTATTGTTGCTTGTACATTCTTTTTAAAAATGGATTGTAACAAAGAAAGGGCTAATGCATACCGCGCCGCCTACAACTGCAAGCATTATCATCATGTCATTTCAGTCAAGTATACAATAATACATGTACATACATGCGTTCATATGAAAAGTGTGTAGTAGGAAAAATTTACAAGACAAGAAAAGGCAATTATGCTCATCTTGAAATATATCATTACGTGACAACCCCTGTAAGAAATACAAACAACATCACCCCCTGTTTCACTAAAACCGTTAAAAGAGAAAGAGAACAGGGCAGTAGTCATTTATTATGCTTACATTACATCTATGCGTATGTATTTAGAGTGGAAAAGTGTAACCCTCTCTTAGCATCATCAGCATTATTTTGATGATGGTTATCATCATTTAATTTCGTGATATTACAAGCAACAATGACTATCCCATGTCATTTGTATTCTGCACACTATGAAGGGTGCTTGTGTGCTTTGTGAATACATGTCTGTCTGTTAAAAATGATAGTACCTTTGAAGCAACAGCGATCCAAAAGGCAAGCAAACTTCAACTTCACCTTGTGTTCGTCTCGGGTAATTGTGCAATTCTAATTCTACCAGAAAATAAGATTTCTAGACTCTTTTCATCTTGTGTGCTCATTTTTGCGTCTTGTTCTTCTATCGTTAAAGTTATCTTCATTCTGCTGGCATTCCATTTCTTATTTCAACTTGGCGATTTCACTTTAAAAGTACATATACAGCTTTCTCTCTCTTTCTGATGGTAATCAGTATAAGAATTTGTACTTACTCTATAAAAGCTAAAGAATTGTAGTACATGAGCAACATGACTACACTGTGACTGCTTTGTTTTCATTTCTTATTTCAATGCATTGCATTTTCCAACTCAACGATATTAAACGTATATCTTTGGGCTTCTCGAGGCAGGATAATAATAGTGATGTTGGGGGAACCTTAAAGGTTATAATAATAGTAGTTGTTCGCCTGTTGTAGTTCCAATATTATTACTGGCATTATTTGTTGAGGACAATGAAAAGCAAATTGCGCTGTTGCTTATTGCGCTTGATAGTACGTCTCCGGTCCTTTATAGAAGAGCTGACTTGGTAGCTTCTATCTAAACCATTTAAACTGGTGGGTGGGTGAATGAAAGCATTATCATTCGTACACACAACGGATATTTCATATAATATGTAAAGCGCACATTTCCCTCGCTGTTTACTAGCCTGGAGTTCCCTAGAGGCCTACGAGAAGAGAACTAGGTTATGAAAAAAAGAACAATCCAAAATATGAGAATTTTTTGTGAAGGTGCATGATGCGAATGAGTGAACTACAAAGTAGCTTTGAAGAAAATGAATAAGCGGAAAGTGAAAGCGAGAAAAAATCCAGCCAAACCCATTTCAATAATTTTTATTGTAATACTATCGTTGTTAGAAAAGTGACTAAATTGTGAATGGAAAAATTGTACATTCCTAAACTCGTGGATTCATCTGGAGAAAAATAATATTCTTTTTCATTCATTCAGATTATTTTGTATTTTTGCTAACAATATTTGGTATCTTGAATGCGTTATGTTTGTCAGTTTGTCAGTCAGTCGCTACTGCACATAGTCCAATTAGTTTCATTGAAACCTAAAACTTCTCAACGAAACAAAGTTTGGTTGCTAATGGAAGTCAGAGCTATTCCCGTTCACTGATTGTTAATATGACGCCATGACAATGAAGACGTAAAATATTCGATAGGCACTGCGTAGATTTTTTGAGATTTTTCTTTTCTTCTGGAGTATTTTAACGATTTGAAATTAAAAGTGAAAATAGTAGAAAGACTCATGTTCATTTGTTATAGCAACGGAATGAATAGCATCAAAGGCTATGTTCAATTTTAGAAACGATGTGATACTCTATGAACATCTTCAAAAGGGAATTCCCAAGAAATCTGTTTAGATTGCTTTTAGGAGCGTTTAAAAAACCGTCAAATGTAACTTCAAGTCGCCTGTGAAAAACTTTCCAAATGTTCCCGGAACAATATTTTTATCACGTACAATACAACTACAGCTTCCAACAACTTTGTCTGTGTGTAATGTCGATTGACGTCCCTGAGTTCCGCACGAATTTGCATGTTCGCTTCATGTATTTGCCATTCCGTAGATAGTCCTTCTTTGGTTCTTCAAGACGATAAGTTCTCCAAGCCTTGGTCGTCTATCATAATATAATGTAGTCGGAGTCGCGAGTAAAGCTACACAATTACATTCTTGAAAAACGATCATATTATTCGTACACATGTAGTGTGCAGTGAATTATATCGTTGCGAACAAATCGCACTATTTCGTTTTTATTACCTTTATTATTATAAATTAAACTGTGGGTGAAAGATACATATAGAAGGCATTTGTAAAAAAACTTAACATCGAATACAAATGCACAGTTGACAACATTTCATTGGTCAGAATACCACTTTTAGCTAGACAAACGGTAATTTGATATTTTTGTCTTTTTTACCGCAAAATGTATCTGCTAGAATTTTGAACTTCTCTATCGTCACTTTGCCAGCGCGCAGCTCAAAAGTTTCGCTTCCAACCTAGCAGCTTGAAATAGATATACTATTACATATATTTTAGGAGTGTTTTATCATGAATTCTCAAAATTAGCACAGAATATTCAATCTTTTAGTCAATCAACTATTGGTGAATGGTCTTCTGCGATTATGTCATATTTTTTATGCTTCGTATCAAGTTTGTCGATTTGAAATGTGTTTTATCCGAGAGCCAAGTGTGCGCAATATTCCACCACTGCAAAACGAAGGAGACGAACATGGAACACAAAACTAGCTAATATTGGTTGAAGGTGGTAGACGGGGTAGAAAAATAAATGTAATATTTTTGTTACTTTATTTCATGCCTCTGCTACGCCACGTTTTATCGAAAGCGATCATGAATTTTCGATGAGATATATAAGAGTTCACAGTAAAAATAAAAAACGGAAATAACCCAACCTGTTGGTAGTATCAATATAAGATGAAAAATGTGCATGTTCGACATACAAATGTATGTATAATGTATATATAAATTTATATATTATACATGTTCATACAAATACACATTCTTTCTACATTTGTTAAGAAAATAGCAAAGTTTAGGTAGGAATGTTATGATAGTATAGTAGAGAGATAGAAACAGAGTGAATTGCATTTTCAAATACTAGGCACAGCAGTCAATTTAACAGTGTCATGATATGTCATATAAAAATGAAACGAACGAACTAAAAAACACAATGTTTTCTTTTTTACATGACAAAACGCACGTTTCCTTTTACATAAAAAAATCCAATTCCACGCGGTCTTGAATTCCATTCCTTTGTCATTTCCTTTTTTCCATGTTTTTTTTTTCTTTCCTTTCTCCTCTTTTGCATTTTCTCTTTCGTTCTTCACTGATAACCAGTAATACTCACACTCACCAGCAGAAAAGGCATTTCAGGTCAGCTCACTTTTATTAATCGATGGCAATATATGGCACCACGGAAAAGGAGACATATGGGCAAGTGAACCTTTAGTATGAATTCAAATAATATTATCTGTCCTTTGGCTTCCCATTTTACCGTCATTGTTTTCCTTTTATTGTCCATTATGCTCAACAAAGTAAGGTTACAAAAAAGTAGCTCCATAAAATTTCTAGAAACTAGAATGCATTGAAATATTCACCGAAAGAAATAAATCCCAATTAATTCTTCATTCGTTTTAGTTGGTGCTTAAATGGGGTTTTATTTTAAATTGCGAGAAACGTTCAATGTATACTTGCTAAACGTGGGTTTCCATAAAGTATTCTTATATACATTTTTGTCATTGATTGACCAACTTAAGTATTGTTGTTCACTTCCTTAACGCTTTCCCTCGCAATTATAACATTCTTATGCTCAGCTTGCTAATGTGTTGTAATATCCCACGTATGTAAGTACCACAATACTTTACAAAATTAGTAAGCGGTTACCCAACAAAGGTTTGTGTTCTTTATATTTAGGTGACAGGAATATGATGTAAAGTGTAAAATGAAATGTGTGCAATACATTGGGAAAAAGCAGCTGCTAACTGCGTAGAAAACGAAAAAACTGTTCATAAAAAGTCAGTGTACAAGAAGGGCATAATATATTATCCAACAAGAGAATTCTTTCGGAACAAAATATTACCAAAGAATTCAGCGACGCATTATCAAGTTCCAGAGCAAATGAGGAAATGAATAATAAATTCTGTTTGTAATTTTTTGAAAAATTAGCATAATATTTGTGAATTATAAGTACCACACATGTATTAGTGAAAGTGAAAAATATGGAAGGAGCTTGTTGCAGTTTGCGTGCCTGCACAACGTAAAACTTAGTATAACTTTTTGCTACACTGAATTTTTTCCAACTGTCATTATATTATGCATCTAAGTACAAATCATAAAAGTGTGGTGTAGGTACTACTATTATGTGCTTCTATTATTTTCCGTACATGCTTAGTTTACAGTTACGTTGGATAAACACTTTCCTATTTTTTCAACTTCCTCTTATCAGCAGTCACAAAACAAAAGAAAAAAAAATTGCTGCTGCTTAAGAGAGCAATGGCATGATGATGGAGTAGTTGGTATAAACTCCGCCATGACATGTTATGTAGGTAGGGCCGAATGATTGGTTGATTACATATATTTTATCTGTAAGACACACCAGTATTTTCATATTAGCTAAAATCATGCACCATCACAATACACACCACACACACACACACATACACACATGGTGTATGACATTTTGTTTGTGTGCATGTTGTAAACCATGCGTATAGTAATAATTGTGGTCACTTTCTCTTTTTAAAGTGAGCATTTTCCCCCTTTGCTTATTTTGTTATGTAAATGATTAGTGGGTTGCGTGTCTAACTTGTAGGTAGAAGGAGAAAGAGAGAGGAACGTATTACTGAGATATTCTCATGAAGCCAAAACATGTTTTGAGAAAATAACTACAACTATATTATCGCGTTTTGTTAACATGCAAATACTATTAAATCGGGGACAAGGGAATACACAACAGCCAGAGGAGAGTAAAGGAAAAAGCTACAATGTAAAATGTAACTATGACTACTATTATGAGTATGTGTGTAAATGTATGTACGTTTTATAAAGTATTCCATTGTTACTGCTGCTGTTCTCCCTGTTTGTGCTTTTGTTGCATGCACACACACAACTTTTCCTAATAGGCAGTAAATGTTTTGTGGAGAAAGTTGAGTTGAATAGTAGTGTTAGTTGTTATAATGTGGTGGATGTAAAAATGTACTACCTTCTTTTGTGCTTGTGGTTTTTTTTTGTTTGTGTTTTGCATGCAGGATACTAAAAGTTATTTGCTTATGAATACATTATAAAACTTAACTAAAGAGAGAGAAAAAAAACAAAAAAAATACTCTATACCCTTTGTTTGTGTACACACATCTAAAATGTAAACAATTGTGCATTTTCAGCAGGAAGGAAGGAGCGTGCATTATGTTATCATAATAAGTTTTTTTTGTATGTTTTTACTTGAAAGAAAAACAACAAAGGAGTTAAGAAGTAGGTGAAAACGAACAAAGAAAGTGGAGAAACCCAACGTTGCGTTGTTGTTTCTCTGTCAAAAGCGACAAAGAGTTTCTAGCAATGTTATATGAAATGTCATATATTTATGTGTGTTTTATTCCAGCCAGTAATGGCTTCCAACTTTTAAAGCGTACTAAATGTAATCGGGGCCTTTTCTTCACTTAATTAGCTGCTATTTTGCGGTTTTCTGAAGATTTTTGATAATTTATCCTAATTAATTAGTAAAAAACCTTCATTTATCATTCACCAAACAAATAAAAGATTGGATTTATTCAGAAAAGAAAATGAAATGTTGCTATTTATACAGAGTATATAAGCAAAGGTGATCTTCAAAAAAAGTTTATTATGCATACAGCATTACCGTGTTTCTGTGTAAATAATACCTTTCCAGACATTTTCTAAAACACCTTTCTCTACAGCTTTCTCTTTCCTAAATTGTGAATAATTTTCGCTAACTTTCATTTTCTCTGCAGTATCCCAGGGACAGATATTGGCCATAGGTTAAAAAGTACATTAAATGATATTACAAAATTTGCCAATGCAGTCTTGCGTCTCTACTAAAAATTATTATTTAAATTCAACAGCTGTAATAATATTTACTACGCTGCGTGGTCGCATCATATATCAAGATTCATGAATAAAACTAGCACGAAAAGTGTTTCGTTGTACACCCAAAGCCTTTAACCGATTACATATCCGCCACCACCGCCGCCAATGCTTGGTATTCATGAAAATAGTTTCTAGTTGAACATTATGTTATTACACTGACCATATTGGACCTTTAATGGAGTAGTTCATGTACTGCACTTATGGATACATTTTTTTCAAGTGACAGGTCATAATATTATTGGTGTTTTCTTCTGCACTATTTGCTACCCCAAAAGCTACGTTTAGCCCTTTCGCCTCTCTCTTTCTCTCTGCATTTTACCAGTCGATCGAGTTTGCTACAAGGTTTTTGGAGCTTATGTGAGCTTTACTCGTTAATATGGTTATACTTCAACTTGCTACTTTTTCGATGTGGGAATAGCGATGCTGGTCTGGTCTGCTATCTGAAAAAAATACAGTAAAAAAAGCTCAAGAAGAGAACGTTCTTCTGTGTACGCTTATCGTTTGAGCTTCTCGTTTTCCCCCAGTTTCCACTCTTTCATTTAGTGTCCAAGTTGTGTATACGCGTTGTATATAGTTTCGTAAGAAAGACAGAACTTGCTTTTTGGAATGCCAGCATATTGTTTTGCAGTATAATATAAATGCAGTGCAGTACTTCCCGTAATGTGCTTAGGAAAGGATGTGTGATGTGTGTACAAACGGATTCTCCTGGATTGCCTTTTTCTTTTTAAACTATGCTAGACCACGCCGTACGCAGCGATAAACCTACTTGCTGTTTCCAAAAACGTGTATTTCATATAGCGCCATGTACATATACATAACTCACTCCTCTGTGTCCACTACTATGTAATTTGAAGAAACGAAAAGAAAAATCACTAACAAATATCAAGACTAAAGTAAACTTAGATGCTAGCGTTGGGCTTTCTGTCCTGACTTAACTTTCCGGTAAAAATGTACATCGTCAAGCGTACTTCTACTGCTGCTGCCTTTTGTTGTTGTTGAAGCAAAACAAAGATTATAAAATATAATAATTTTTATGCTCCATATAATATTTCACTGGCTTTTTCAGAATACTCATTCTTACAAGCATCTAGTTTTTTTTGTTGTACATGGATTTATGTAATGCATAGGATTTGGCCTGCTTTTCTTGTAATTTCTCTTCCTAGTAAACAGTCAAGTCAGGGCATTCAAGTTATCGAAGGAATCATGAAAAGGGAAAAGAGATGACAACAAGAAAACGGTATACACACACGACATTTTTTTT
The DNA here is from genome assembly GCA_034695485.1 of Entomobrya nivalis. Lineage (NCBI taxonomy): Eukaryota > Metazoa > Arthropoda > Collembola > Entomobryomorpha > Entomobryidae > Entomobrya > Entomobrya nivalis. The sequence goes on along the minus strand of JAQFZH010002649.1, from coordinate 3,475 downwards.
TGCTTTTACACTTTCACTACACAATGGAATGCATAAACATACCCCTTCACATGCTTCGCTAATGTTAACGCAAAAAATCCCTTCAAAATCCCTCTTTTCTATGCATTGCCATTTCACCCTTTTCAACAGAATATCATACATATTTACTACCGCTCTAAATATTAGCCGGTATATGAATTCCATTTAAGTTAGGTATTTTCTATAAAAAAGAGAGAAAGAAAGAATGCTTATTGTGTAATAAAGTTGCTCCTTTTCTCACTGTTGCTAGTTGTGATTTTTTTTCTTCTAAGGCATGTAAAATAGCTTCTTGCCATATTGCATTATATTTCGTTACTTTTTGGCTTGCTTGCAATTTAGGCACTAGGCTCTCTGTATTGTCTTAACTTCTTTTTTCTTTTGTCATTATCTTCACCCACCAAAATAACATATCATATTATCATGAATATCGTGTACAATGTACTGCATGATTCTCTCCTTTTTTCTATATATCTCCGTGCCGCTTTTGTGTTGTTGTTTTGCGTCTTCTCGTCTTCTTTACATTACACATAATGAGCTACTCTATACCCACTTTATACAGACTTCTCTTCTTCCGTTATGTCGCTTTTTATACATTTTTATACCACTATACCAACGTAGCGTTTTATTTGCCAAAAACTTTTATACATATAAAATATTTCACTTTTACACTGCATTGCGTTTTCTTCTGTCGTTCTACTTGTTCCTCTCTCTCTCCCTCTACAACTTGTTCAAAAAGAAGGGAGCATATCATCATCATTCTAAAAAAGCCTTGCTACTACTTCCTTATCCAACTTAACAAAATGCAAGCAAAATATACATATTTTTTGTTATGTAATGTACAAAGTCGAAAGATAGAAACTTTCTATACTACAACACGACGGTATTTGTGTACTTCAGAGGCTTTAGGACAAAGCACTTGAGGAAAATGAGGAAGCTCCTCAGCTAAACATATTTCCTCAATACCTTCTTCTCTTGTTCCCTATCTTCTTTTCCACTTTTGCACACTTAAACTACCTTTTTACCCCCTCTTTTACAACTCCATCTCCCACCATCACACCACTACATATTATATATCCTCATGTAAAAAATCAACTTTTTTGGGATGCACAATGAATGTCTTTGATGGGCATTGAACGAAAGACATTGTCAAGCACAAAATGTGAAACGACGACATCAGTTCAGAATTCCTCATCTATTTAGTCCTCTCAGTTCTTCTGTCCGTTGTTTAGTACTTTTTGCGTAGGTATGTTAAAAACTTGACTATTTTCTAGATAAAGCTATTATATTATAAATGCTAGTAGCTTTTGTAGCTTGTTCGAATGCCAAAAAAGGAATATGCTAATTTTTTGTATGCATGTACAATATATAGGTATTTGGAACAAAATGATATATAGATAAACAGCGTGAAAAGTATTTTTTTTGCAAACGATTTTTTATTATTTTCTCTGCATATAAAAGCCACGTTCCAGGATATTTTTTACAATAAATTTGTAAAGTTTGCTTTTAGTGCTGTGTGTGTGTGCATGTGAATGTGACTCCATCCACTATAGTCCACCAATATTAGCCCGCTTTATATTATTTGTCCTTTCTTCTCATTTGACAATGGAATAATGCAAGCAGCAGTGAGCATTTGCTAATGCATAGCATTATCGCTCTCATTCTCTCTGGAAAAGTGATGAAAGCATAATATGCATATGGTGGTCTCTGTAGTACAGTTCATAGCCCCCGTCTGTACTTGTTTCATTTCTTTTTTGTATGAGCAAGCGAAAAAATATATCAGCCAAGCTTATGCTTATGTTGCTGCTGCTGGTACGTTGTTCAAGAAGAGTACAGATCTGTACATTGTAAAAGGAGAAAATAGCAGAAAGAAAAAGGAGTAAAAAGCGTCTGTCTCAATATTCTCCCTTGTATATAGAGTCAAGTCAACTGCCGGAACTGGAAGACTTACGTCGTGGTGCTCGTCGTCGTATATAGCCTCAGCAGCAGACATAAAGAGAAACCAGTCAAGCAATCCGCTCAGCAAAGCTCGCGTAAAAGTGTAGACATTTATTATTGGCAGAAAAGAAGAAGTTGTTGCAGGTTTGCAGATACTCTTATCCTTTCATTTATACAAAATACAAATATATAAAAAAAAGCGTTCCTCCTCCGTTTTTTGTGTATTATTTCTTGTTTGGAGAAGACTAGTGATTTTAGTAGGAGAAAAATAATGCAAAAAAAGTTATAATGCACATTGGTTAGTTTTTTTGTGTATGGTGGTGGGTGATGACGAGGAAAAAGAATAAGTACTACAAGTAGAAGGAGGAGTAGTTGTAAAGTTTTGTTGAGAGGAGCAAGTGTGTGCCGAGAAACAACATCAGCATCACCGTTCATTGCAGCGCAGCGTCCTTCTCTTCTTCTTTGTTGAGAACATTTAATAGTAAGTGAAAAAAGATAAAAGCATGCACTTGAAAGCATTTTTGTGATCATCAGCAGTGTGGAGAAATCAACAGCTAATACATTATAAGTGAGTATAGCAGCTTAATAATTTCAAGGATTAAAAAAATATTAAGCTCGCTTGACTTGACTTGACGCGGCCTAGTCTGGCCTGACTCTCTGAGAGAAATTTCTGGAGTATTCTCTGGCTAATTAAGTATTTTATATTGCATGCTAAAAAAGGAGTTTTAACACATTTTTACCTTCAAAAAAATTATTATGGATATATAGTGCATTAATAAAATATTAATTTTAAGCTGCCATACATAAAATTATTTATCAGCCTTCTAGCATATTTCATACTGCAAACTTGTTTTTCTTTTCTGAGGTGGTTTGGCCTGGGCCTGGCGCAGCGCAGCAAAATAGTATAATATGCGTGTACGTGATACGGCCGCGTTTTTTAGTCTTGAGTAGAAAATCAGAGTCCAAAAAGTTCCATACAAAAAAATAAGCAAGCTTATAATAGAAGGCAATAAGAAAAGGCCTGAAAGAAGCCAAAAAGATTTACATAAGCACACCACATACAAACACGCACCACGCAGCACAGTCTTTTCTTTAGCTCCTTGTTTTTCCGACGCTCTTCTGATTGATGACTTTTTGACCCTGCTTCTCTCTTCTCCTTTCGTTCTTTTTCTACTAGAAGTAGATCAGTTGTCGAGACCGTCGACCAATATTATAAGGTATTCTTACATGCATGCATATATATACTTCTTCTTCTGCAGATATTATACTGCGGTATTTATAATACAGTTCTTCTGTGATTTTCTAAACTGATCTGATGCTGATGCCACTTGCTGATGTGTGCTCTTCTGGTGTTGAACAAGATTTATCACTTGTTATCTAGAACAGACTAGGAATTAAGTGGACTAAAGCAAAAAGATTACATTTATCAATCTGTCTTCTTTCCACTTGTTTCCCAACTATTTTCCTGTTCTCTTCTCGATATATCCAGCTTTTGTGGTGATGATGATTTGATAGTTGCAGT
>JAQFZH010002648.1:0-15872 GCA_034695485.1 Entomobrya nivalis | reverse complement strand
GGATTGCTTTTTAGGATTGCTTTTTAGGATTGCTTTTTAGGATTGCTTTTTAGGATTGCTTTTTAGGATTGCTTTTTCTTCAGAGACAATATAAGACAGCTGCATTACTCTCACCACCATCTAGCGTTACATAACGGGCCTCCCATCAGCGGCACGTTGGACTTTCATTTCCACTACACGAAAACGAGGCAATTTTCAAACCTACATAATTTTATGTAAACACATCTTTTTGGGATACGATGATGAAATTTATTGTTTGTGAGAATTTTTTTTGAAACTAAATTTTTAAAGTTTATTTCAAATTCAATTAAAATGGTTAAATCAGTGAAAAAAAAGAACATAAAACGTCCTGGAAAAATACGTTGTGATCAGTGTTTGGTGCTAGTAGCAAGTAGACATATCGCCCGTCACAAAAAATCCCACGATTTAACCATAACATTTAAGTGTGATCATTGTGAAGGTCTTTACAAAAGCAAAGAATCATTAAAAGTCCATATGGATCGCGACCATTTTAACGTGGTGTATCCCTGCAAGATTTGTGGGAGAGTCTTTAATACTCTTTGTTTGAGGGCCAGACATCATCGCAACAATTATCCCCAATTCCGAAATCAAAAGAGGTGCCCACGATGCTGTCAAAGATTCAAAGCGGACAAAGGATGGAGGTCGCACACTGCAGTACCTTGTGGTGGTCACCTTGATAAACTGGTAAGTGAACAAACTATTGAAGATAAACTTTGTTTTCATTTCTAATGAATGCTTTGTTGAAATAAAAAACTTAATCCTTTGTTTATTTTTAAACAAGAACCCTGTCGCCATTGAGGAGTTAATGAGGACTCTAAAAGCAGATCCACGAGTAAGCGATAGTTCTACAGAGGTACTTGAATCTTCACCAGGTCCGGTAATTAAGCCGCTAAAAGTATATCCTTCCCAACAAAGACAACCTTCAAATGTGAACTCTTCGTCACCTCCACCATCAGATGAAGATACTCAGGAAGAAATATCAACGATATCCAGGCCTTCATCAGATACACATCAAAATGTGGATAACTCAAGTAAACTTAGGCAGCCATCTCCTCACTCTTCAGCGCTTCCTCCGCGAACTCTGGATACCTCAACTCATCTCAGGAGTCCATCTCCTGCACCATCAACGTCCTCATGTTCTTCGAGAACTTGTGAGTCAATCTCTCAAACAAAACGGAGACGAATACGAGAACCTGATTCTCCTGATCAAGAAGACGTGTGCGATATGTCGGAGTTTAAGCATGAACCATTTTTGGAAATGAACCCTGCCATGTTGGATGATGACAATGATGATGTCACAGCGGCCGGTGATATGGGAATTAATTTGGGAAACAATCAACCAGATTATTCACCAGTACCTTTTGAGAAGTTCCAACAAATAGTACAGGCGTCGTCACACGATGTATTAATGCATGCCGCCACATCAGTTAATTCCAATGCACAGGAGATGGATGAGGATGAGAATACAGGCCAAAGGGAAAAGTTTTTGAAGTGTGTGTTAGAATCTTGGGGTTTAACCATAGACCACCTGAAGAATAAAAAACTTAGCCAATTACAACTTGACATGTCAGTCATGAAGATCATCATTGATTTCCTTCAAGGAAAACAAATAAACTTGAAAGCTAAAGAATTTATTTCTTTTTTGCAAAAACAACCGGAACAAATATCTGGGAAATTTGTAGTTGGTGTGATGATCTTGGAGTTTTGTCTGCGAAACAAAATTGAGGTGGTACTTGAATTGTACAAGCATTTCGAACCGTTGGAAAGTGTGTATAGTGCTGTCGTTACTTCGTGCACACGATACGTAACTTATCAAACTTCTAGAGCTGACTTCTTCAAGGTTGAGCAACAGTTTCCTGCGTCACTTTTGGACATTTATATCTTCAAGATTGTACCACGTGAACATGAGGACGGCGGGTCAAAGCTTAAAGATAAGCTTTCTTTGAGTAGTTCCAAGGTTTTCAGATGTATCATTGATCTTATCTTTGCCGACATGCTATATGGTTTCACCAACAAGCCAGTTATGTTTGGGAGTGGTTACAACTTTACCAAGAATTCTGTTTTATGGAAAGATATTGCTGAAATAGCAACTAGACCACGTTCACCAGACTGCCAAGACTCAATATCAGAATTGGTTATTTTGGAACAACGGGAGCAGAAATACAACACGCAAGCATACTTTACTGCTGTCATTACTCCGACCCTCGACCCCATTCCTATACATCTCCATCCGGGAATCGTCAAAATGTATTCAACTACGGCCACTCCTTCAGAAGATACAAAGGTATTTGTAAGTATGGCAGAAATTGAAACTTTGGTAGAGTTGCTTTACAACTTTAAATTGGAAGCAGAACGTAATACCAAAATAACAATGGGAATTATTGAAATGTTACAAGTTTTAAAAATTGATAACATCTGGGGTTTTCTATTTGGTAACCAACAATCTCACCAATCTGTATGGGCGACACAGTGTGACAAGGCAATGATTATCAAAATTGCAATCAAGTTTAAGGATACCGTGTTTTTTCAAAAAAATTCTACACAAATAACAAATTACTTCGTGGACGATCTATACCAAGAAATCACCAAGAAATTATCGGAAGATGATCTGAGATATTTGGCTGATCAATTGAGGGACGCACAGGAAAAAAATATGAAATTTCTGTAATGTAAATTTACTTTTTTATGTTACCGAATCGCATCTAGATGCATATATAGTAATTCTTAATGACTGTTAATACTGTTATGATAAACAACAGCTTTTCCTTAAATCGACCAAAAAAAAATTTTTCATCAATAATCAATACAACATTAGGAACAAATAATTTAATGTTGCCGTAAGACATTCATAAACTAATTCATGTACATTAACCAATCAATTAATTCATTTTGTAATAATTACCATTTAATTTTGATGTAATAAAATATTGACATAATAATATGTACAACTGATAAACTTAGTTGATTTAAAAAATACCATCCTTAAAAGCACGAATTTCTAGATTAAGATTTGAATGTCTGGCATGATCCTCACCCAGGGATTGATCAGTAGTTGAACTTGTATCCAACCTACAATAAGTTTATAATGCATAAAACATTATCAACATTATCATAATTCTCAGGAAAATCACAATAATTTTTTTTAAACTCATACCAATACATCTTTGCAGCATCGTCAACTCCTACTTTGTGGTTCATGAATGCTCGAACACCTTTCTTGTCAAGGTTGTAAGACCTAAAGTTGGCATAGTCCACCTGAACGACCAGGGTGATGTCATCTTGATTTGGGTAGGACTGCTTCAAAAACGTTAACCAGCACTTAACTCCGGTAGGGGTGTCATCATGTAAATGAACATTTTCAACGATGAACAACTTGAGCCTGTCATAAAGAAAAGTTGATAACAGCTTAGACATATTTCATTTCAAAAAAAAAGGTTTTTTTGTTTCTTTGATGCAACCAAATTTACCTAGGAATGTAGTGCAGGCTTTTCCGAATATCATCCCACTGCTCCGGAAGCGACAGATCCAACCAGTGACCTGGGCAGAAGAATTTTCTGTAAAGCTTTCCCTTTACCATTCCACCAGTCTCTCTTTGCCCAGTCTTCATATCAATGACGAAATAATTATCAACCATGTGTTGATAAATTTGTCCGTATATCGCCATGTGCGGAAGTGTCTCCACGAATTTTTTTTTAAGATTCTCCATCATATTGTCCACGATATCGTTCGACTCTGCCTTTCTATAAATCTGAAGCACGTTCCCTCTCTGCACACTCCCCATTTCAATCTTGTACTCATTGAATGAGTATTTGAATTCAAGGTCCTTCATATGAAGGAACCCTTGATGGACAATGGGTGTGTGAGTAATCAGTTGACTATCCTGAACTGCAATGAGACAAGTCCTGATAAGCACCTTTTCTCGTTGGTTAAAGTTTTCTGTTTTGATCCACTTCCACAGGGCAGGTTGGTTTCTCATTTGTTGAGCAGTATAACCATGATCCAGCATGAATCCCAAAATGTCATTAGTCAACCCAACTTTTTCAAAAGCGCACGCATAACAGCACACTTTACTATCCTTGAATTGATCTCTCAACGCTTTTACTTGATTCGCCATTTTTACTCTTCAAATTATTTCTTTAACGCTACCAAATTAATAAACAGATTTATTAACTCAAAACACAATCACCGTAATAGGAAGGAAGTGAGTAATTTTTTGTTTGCATAAAAGTCTTCACGGTTGAAATCCTAACATTTCACGTGCTTGCATTGTGTAGTGTATTACATAATATTTGTATTCCGCGTTAATCTATCAGACTTTAGATTAGGTATCAAAGTCTAACGAATATATAATTTCACTTTACGTACGATTGCCTTCTTATGTTCATCACACCGACTAAAAGTCTATGGAGTTTATATATTTTATAAATAAAGGGTTTTGCCGGATCAAGTAGCGTCTTTCAAACAAATGGTCTAATTTTTACGAACTGGTTTGTTAAATGATTGTCAGCTTACGCAAACTAACATATGAAAATTCCATGATAAACAAGTCCATTTCTCCAAGCTAATGTGATTGGGGTGAATTGAGACAACCGAGTAGGAAGAAAAACATCTCTTGTAAACTGTAATATCGTTTTACAATGCCTTTTTTGTGTGATAACCCGTTGAAGATAATGATCCCTAATTTTTTGGTCACCTTAATGTATTATAGTTTGTTGCGACATATATAACTTTAGAACATATCATGGTGAAATGTCTACAAGCTTGATAGTACGAAGTCTCCACCAAGTACAATTTTAGATAATAGCTAACTTTCTAGCATACGACATATACCCATGGTCATCATCACAATCCACTCCTGCGCATTAAGCTGTATTTCGCTTGCAACCCCATAACAAACCAACAAAGAATCCTCATGAATGCCCTAAACTGGCTATCATGTTCACCGTACAGAAAACATTAGCTAACCACGTCAGTTATAGCAAGAAAAGACCAACGCATAAAAGTTACCCACGAATTACTTGGGTGCCTTGCTCCATCCACGGCAGAGCCTGCACAGCTTCTTCCGCAGGTACCCAGGATAACCTGAAGAACCCAGACCCATCCATGAACCTCAATATAAAATCGGCTCGTCAGGTCACGATACACCGCAATCCTGCTTCCTACCCCCCACCTAAACCAAAGCTAATTAAAAATTTGAACCAAACGTTTTGAAGGATGCGAGGTTAAAATTAGTGGAATAGAATGATGATCGTGTTGAAATAGCTTTAATTAACCCGTACTATATATCAAATATTTTAATGGGTGCTCGCTGCCCGTGTAACCCTTTTTTAGTATATTATGGATCCTTGTTTCATATTCAACATACTAGGAGAAAGCAAGTTTTGTGTTGTTGCGTGGTGGGTATGTTAGTGTAATGGTGAATCGTGAATATTGCTTGCATGTTTAGATTGTTTTGAACGCATACGCCTGTTAAAGAGCCAAGTAACTAGAAAATTTGTTTGGTTAAATGAATGTATTTGTTTAATGATATTTTTTGTAATTAGAATGCAATTCAAAATTCATGTTTTGGTACTATTAAACATGTACATAAGTATATTGATTTTATTTATACAAATTAGTTCATGACTTAACAGACAAGTTTCCAAACACTGCGATAAATTAATTTCTGGTTATCAAACATTCATAATTAATCTGACACGATAACATAAATGATAAATACAAAGTTTTATATTTTTTGCATCAAATCAAATAGCACATTGCCTCATTTCTTGGCGTAGCTAACATGAAACAGTAATGACAAAAGCTTAGAAACTAGTTAATTGTTTAGTTCGTTTACTAAAATAATCATCCAAACATACTGGTGGCCGATCTCGCAACACGGTGCCGTCTTCATCCAAATCTCTTTTCCTCACAGGGACTCCCAGAGTTTTCATAATTTTCATGAACATGTTTACATTCGGCAACTGAGAATCATGAAAAGTAGCCACATCCATCACAAGGAACATGTGGTGTTTCGCCCGCGATATTGCCACATTAATTCGCCTGTGATCCCTCATGAATCCTACGATCCCCTCATCATTACTCCTAACGAAACTTACAATAACTGTGTCGGCCTCTTTCCCTTGGAACGAGTCCGTAGTCGCAACCTCCAAGTCCTGAAACCAACGAGAGAGCAAAAAAGTAATTAACTCCATGTTAGTAGGAAAATATTTTCTGGATTTTTCTTTGATTGCATAAATATTCTTTTTTTTACCTTGAAGATGCCCCCCATTTTTTCCAACTCCTTTTTTAAAAGAGTCTTTTGCGAATCATACATGGTGATGATGACGACACCTTCTAATTTAGGATTTGACCTTGCAAGTTTCCTTGCAATATCACACACTATATTTACCTCAGCTCGGTTGGCTAACGAATTACTTCCCTGTAAGAAAACAAAGTAACGATGTACGTATTTTTGCATGCATGTCTGAGTGAAAGCATTGATAATTTTTATGCGACCCAATTTTTTTCACTTACTGGAAGTTGTACTTGTTGGTCATTGGTATAGGTGAATATACCTACGTTGCCCTCACTCACTTCCGGGAATTCACTATATGTATGGTCATCATACTTTCTTTGCATCACTTCATCAGACGATTCCAGTTCTCCGTTGTACATGTATTCAGAGACGATTTTACAAATGTTGTCCGCCATTCGATACTGTACACGCAGCATGGTGTTTAATTTACATTTTTGAATATGTTTACTGAAAATAAATTTAAAAAATTAACGGATACTCATAGTTTATTCTGGTGTACTTAATATGAAACTGTGAAGTTTTTTTTATAATTAAAATTTACTTGAGAGCCAACGTCTCCATAAATGAGACTTCCAAGCCGCCGAGTACGGCTGATTGATTTTTCACAGTTGGTTTCAATTGATTACTATCTCCAAGTGTCCATAATCTCTTACTTCCTAGTGTGAGAAGCGGAAGTACAGACGGTGTGCTCAGAATTGATGCCTCATCAAGGACAATAGCCGCTATTTTTCTCCTCCCTCCATTCCTTGTAGTGAGCGAATGTGCGATTCGCCCATCTGAAGCCGAACTGACTGTCGTGACAATTACATCAGCCTTTTTCAGAATTAAGTTTCTAATTTTAGCCTTATGTTGCTGCCCTAGTTTCCTTGCTTCAAACGGCACCCTCGATGGTCTTTCATCAGTGACTAAAATCAATTATCATAATGATGTTATTATTAAGATTACACGTAAATACAAACAAGAACTATATTTTTTTTAATTCATTAAGCTTACGTTTTATCATTTTCTGTAGTTCCTTGTTCACAGAACCATCATCATTTCTCGGGAGCCAGCGTGGGTGTTCACGTATCGCAACATGCAATTTGCCTGGATCTAAAATTCGATGATATGTATTAGTTACCTGGTGTATTAAATATGAAACTGTGATGTATTTTGATGCATTAAAAACTAACCATCATCATCGGAACGATGGGATTTCCACCATTTTCTTTCCCTTGAATCACTTTCCATCCGTACAACTTCCATAGCCATGTTTTGTTCGCCTTTCATGATTTTCAATCTCTCATACCAGAGATCACATGCGTAATTCGAAGGTGCCGTCACTATGATTAGGCCTTCTTCTTTGCAGTTTACTATACCTATACCGCAATTGGCTAACGTAGTTTTTCCTGTCCCAGGTGGACCTTGCACCAGGCTATGTCGGTTTTTCCTCATTTTGCTGATTGATTCTCTCTGAAATTGCAAGGAAAAAGATGTTTTTTGTACTGATGACTAAATGGATAACGTATCATTAATTCGTCTGGTTGAAACAGAATATATACCTGGAAAATGTTCAAATTATTCATTATATCTTCCAAACATTCTTCACCAACATAAGGCCGTTGCCCGTCAACGTTCAATGGAATATCATGGTTAATGGTTGTTCCAGGCGTAAGCAAAGTCTCCATTAACCCCAGGTCGACATAAGGCTCCTCGATCCAATTGTTAATGAGGTCATCAGTTAACTCGACGCCCGTGTCCACATAAACTTTGGTATCATACGCAGCATAAGGTAATGGGGAAGCTTCCCCATTATCAACAGGTTGATCTTCATCTTCTCTTTCTTCCTCACCATCCAACAAGAAATTATTGTCTTCATCATGGAAGTTGACTTGGTCAAAGTAATCCCCGGAATGACTTTGCAACTTGTCGTCGTCGTCCTCATAACCAGCAGGGAGAGCTTGACAAGCTGCATCATTATTTCCGTCGTCCATTCCACGAACAACCCATAACTTAAATTCAACATTTTTACACTGCAACTCGTAGTCTTCCATATCGGTTATCACTGCAGTGTCCAGTTGAATAGTCTCCTGGTTGGTTGAAACCCGAAGTACTCTTGCTGTGATATGTGTGTCCTGTTACAAAACACATAAAACATTCAAATTAGCTCATAACCCGGATTGGTGAATTTGAAACAGCAAGGGTGAAAATTTGAATAAAACTTGGAAAACTTACTTTGTTTGGAAAGAAAATATTTACTCCGACATAAGCCGCCGTCGTTAACTCTCCTATCCTCTGCCAGTCGCAAATTTCCTTTCCCACCCTTTGTAAATTAATTCCCAACCTGTACACATGAGCAGAAGGAATGTGCTCCGACCACTCAATTCTAGAGAGATGAGTTAATCTTGAGACAGTTCCATCGTATTGTAAGATACCCCTTTCCTTCTCCGCCATGAAATTTTTCCACATCTTAGTAGCTTTACGCATTGCCTGTTTTTCGGATACAGGGGGTTTAGGTACAATCTTGATCATCGTTCCTACTCCCATCACTTCATATTTTGGTAAAGATGCCAGAAGTACAACTGTACAGTTATCATTGTCATCCTCAGTTTCAATAATATCATGGATGACCGCTTTGACCCAATTATTGCACTTGTCCTCCTTGTAATCCGTCCAGAGTTGTTTCTTCTTCTCAGTTGCCTCATCGAGGTCTTTCTTAATCTACAATGGAAGAAATAAAATAAATATACAACGACTAATTATAATGCTTCCACAAGCTTCTTGGCCTGTTTAATACGAAAATATTGTTTAATATTGCTTTTGATGTAAAAAAGTTACCATTTGTTTCAGCGTCGCCCAGTGCATTGAGGCAAGTCCTTCAGTGCACCAGGTCTTTGTTTTTGGAACCTGAATTTCAAGTTCATATGTATAACGTCTAATTTTCTTTCTTGTGATCGCCTCCACGAAAACACTGCTTTTTATCTCTCCGATCGCCTGAGCTAAATGCATGTCGCGCTTTGTCTGTCTGAACTCTGACTTTAAATTTGCATATGCCCTTCGCTTGAATTCTTCAATAGATGCGTAGCTTGGTAGGCAATTTGGAATCAATGGGATCAACGTGTCACTATGTCTGAAGTTTGTTGTCTTCTGAGGTGTATTGACCATTTTCTTGTATCGTGGTAACGTGAACCTCATGTGGTCCTCGTTATGCCACTGCACGCCCATTCTAACAAAAAAATTAACACATTAACTTAAAGTACGTAATAAATTAAAAGCTCAATAAATAAAATCTCCGAAACAGTTGATTAATTCTTACTTTTGATAATCGCAGCTGCAAATCGTTGCGAGCCAATTGAGATTGGGATGTACTCCAACAAAGGTCGTGTCTTTTTTGCAGTAAAAACATTTTACGCACAGGGAACCCAATGTTTGATGACAAACTACTTCCGGATTTAAATGCTTCAATGGGATGTAGCCAAAAGTCTCGAAAAGGTCTAAAAACAAAGGAGAAAGCAAACAGAAATGGTATCATTAATTATTAAAATTTAAACGTCTCAAAATAGTACCAAACTTGTATTAAATTATTTTGTAGATCAGGTTGCATTTAAAATTACTACAAGATTAAATATGCGAAAGGTAATTTCTATTTTTCAATTAGGTAAAGGGTAAATCCTAAATAACTACCCTCATAACAAGCTAAGCTTCAATCCCATCATGTTTTCTCATGTCAATATTATAACCAAACAAAACTCACCAGCTACATTAAGCCTATCTCCATTTAACCCCATACCAAAGTTATTGGTAAAGTTGCACCAGCTTCCTCCGTCAGATGTAATGAATTTGTTCCTTTGTAGGTTGAAATCAGCACGTTGGTTTAGCATCGTAACTGCTTGTAGTGCCTCCAGAACAGTCAGGTAATTTAGTTGAGTCACCCGCATAGCATCTTTTTCAAATCTGTCAGTGTCCCTCGACACCTGGGTGGAGTATAGATAACGTCCAGGCTCATTCAACAATCTCTTATTAATTTTTCCCCACACCTGAAATATTTATTTAAACATGATTATTAAAGCGTGAACACAATTTTTTTAATGCATAAAAAAGTTATCAATAAAACTCCTATATGACTTACATCATCAAAACGAATGCTGGCCTTGATATTTTTATAGCCTCCGAAGCCCTCGATGAATTTCTTTGTTAAGATAGGGAGCACGTTCAGGAAACCACTAGATTCCTTCATTTGGTTGTGAAGCTGGAGCATTGAAAATGTCATTTCGCCGAGAAAGTCTCTCGGAATACCAAAGTCCTAAAGATAAGATAAAATCAGAAATAGTTTAAAGTACAAAAACCTATGGATAAATATGGCACATTTGAAAGGTTTGTTAGAAGAAATATAGTATCCTTACCGGTGTTTGAAGGGTTACATGTCTGCTATGTAAACGACGACCAGCAATTGCCAGACGTATGTCGTCGTACCGCATATTTATCCCCATCACCCTAGCCTTCATGAATCGCCCTATGCGGTAGCAAGTTACCTTTAAAGACGACGGATCAACTGGAAAATACAAAACAAATTAATTCATAATTACTACATTACAATAATCACTAAAAAACACACTTTCACGCTACATTGTTTCATGTTTCTAATACCAAGATAAAGGGAAACTTACCATTACAAGTTCGGGAAAAATAGTTTATAATTTCATCCTTTCGCCATTCAGCTAATAGTCCAGTGATGAAGATGCCTGGGTAAACTTCTGAACCCATTTTAATCAGTGAAAGATTTTTAAAATATTTTTTTTCAACAAAATAACTCACAATCTGCTTTAACTTCTTCGTAAACTACAACAAAACAACTTTCCGCGACAACTTTCACTTTTCTTTCAATAATATCTGTGAGAATATTAATGTATTTATCACACGCTAGCTATTGTTTTAAAACTGAAAATTATTTTGATTGAAAACAAATAGATTTCACAGTTGTCTTGACCATCACATTTAATCTGTTGGACTCTCAGTCTGTCGTCTCTGTGGTGCCTTGTCGTTTCCCTTAATGGAGAGCTCGTCCTCTCGCTTACGTCTCTATCTCTCTTCCTTACACTAATTTACAAAACGTTTTCTCTCACTTTAGATCAAACAGAAACCACGTAAAAAATGACCACACAAGAAGAACAGAAAGGAAAGTGCGCCATGTACTTGATGAGATGCTGGACTCGTTTGTATAGATGGTATTACGCTGCGGTGAAAAAAATCTAAATCACAAGACATAACGGTTCATGTTTTACTTTGCACTAACACAAGCATTAGAATGTTTATGCATTTTTTTCATGCATTTTTTTGAGTTGCTACTTGTGCACTTGTTTGTATCAATTCATATGCTTATTTTTAATTAAATGACTCAATATAAACGACGTTTTAGGTACTTCAAATTGAGCTGTATACTGTAAAAAGTAATCAGTCATCACCCACATTAATTTTTGTTGGAAAAGACTTTTTATATGCTACTTTAACGCGGCTTGTTTCAGCTTAAACAAATCAAGAAAATACAATATTTATGCATGGAAATGCGTCATAAACTTTGTAATAAGATCTAACAAATGCTTATTTAAGTATAATATTTTCAAACTTTATTTTATACAAAAGTACATTTAATCTTTAAAGAATTACAATAAAATAGATATCCAGGAAATTCGTTTCTAATACCACATACAAAAGAATAAAGGTTTATTGTTTTTTTTCATCGCTGGCAGGGTCACGATCATGTTTCCTGCGGTTATGTTCCCGAAGGTAATCTGAACGGACAATTTTCCCACAAATGGGACATTCCTTCTTATTAGTTCCCTTACAAGAAAGCACATGACGATACCAATTGTTTTTATATTCAAATCCCTCCGCACTGAGATTACAAACTGGACAAAATTTACCCGCACCTACCCATACTTTCTTTTTCCGTTCACCTTCCCCACTTATTCGCTTTTTCTTTCTCCGTTTACTTCGACCTGACTGAACCTCGTCACCCCCTCCTCCAATTTCAACATCTTGCGGTTCCACTAACTCGTCACCCCCTCCTCCAATTTCAACATCTTGCGGTTCCACTACTTTGTCACCCCCTCCTCCAATTTCAACAACTTGCGGTTCCACTACCTCGTCACCCCCTCCTCCAATTTCAACAACTTGCGGTTCCACTACTTTGTCACCCCCTCCTCCAATTTCAACAACTTGCGGTACAATTCGTTCCTCTTCAATTTCCAGGAACCCGATCACCATTTCCTGTGAGAATACCAGGGTATCACCACCTCCCAAGGCTCCAAGTCCACAACCCTCCACCGTCACATCCATTTCCTGAGCGCCATCCCCAAAGTTATCATCTTGTCCCAGTATCTACAACATGAAACAGAGAAAATTATATTTGAGTTTTTAACTAGTTTTGAGGTGGAATAATAAAAAAAAATTGCATCAAACTATACCCACCTCTGGCATCGTTCGTAATCCAGCTTTCACAAAAATTTCAAACAACTCGTCCTCGTTATCGTCTTGAAGAAGCCTGTTTATCTGAGGCATACTTTTTAGAATAGTTGGGTTCATTGAGAAGAGTTCATCATAGAGCTTCACAGGTGTTCCACCACCCTTCTTAACCCATTCTAAAGTTTCCGCTAGTTCTCTGGAAACCCAGGTAAACCCAGCTGGACTGTTGACGTAAACCAAATCCTCTCCATCTTGATGTTTCATTACAATGATGTCATAGATGCCTCCTGCTATTAGTCCTGGATTCTCGCCTTTTAAAGTCTTCCAGACAAGAGGTGGTGGTACAGCTGTATCTTCACCCGTCACTGGCTCCTTCACAATCATCCTCCCTTCCACATAGTCCTTGTACCTTGTAAAGTGAAGACAACAAAGACGAATAAATTAATGAAAGTTGATTTCTTTTCTTTTTTCAGAATAAAATATAAACAAGGCATCAGCTTACTTTTCTGGTTCTGTCTCAATTACGAACCACTCCATTGAGAAGTTGGGTAGCTCCTCCTCCCTTTTTGAGCAGATTTTTGCGTGGTAGCCGAATGGCAATGATTCAAACAAAGTAAAATTAATCGCTTCACCAAGCGAAGGACCGGTAGAAAATCCCCAGTGGATTACCCGCGGAGGAATCAAGACGATATCCCTTTCATCTTGTACAATCTATTTCAAAAAACCACCACTGTTTCATGTTGTCCACTCCAAGAAAAATAGATTTGTGTTGTAAAAAATATGTAATTCGCATAATAATACCTTCCGAACAGTAAACCCATGACGTTCTGCTAAATCTGGATGAAACAACACGGCCTTGTGCCTCATAATCACCTCACATCCCTCACATTCACCACGGATAAACGTTGCCAAGTCTTTCAGAAGGGCCTTTTCTACACGTCGCAAGTCGCATACTTCCAAGATATACCTGTATCGATTACAAATACATATATGTTATTTTCCAGTTGAAATAATTGGGTCAATAATTAATTGATATCTTTTATTACAACAAAGGAATAAATAATTTTATCCAACCACTAACCACACTTTGGGATTTCCTTTGTGGTTGTAGTTAACACTCCAAGCATCCTTGTCTTCTACGTGTTGGACGAAAAGAGAATTTTTTTCTGCTATGTAGATATACGGAGTGGTTACCCCATCCACGGTTTCCATATAGCGATGGAGAACATCCGGTAAAATATTACGGAGACGCAGCATGTTGAAAGACTGAGACCTGTGGTCGTACAAAGATCCTTCAATGTCCGATCCATAACGAGCTATAATGCTCTCATCCACAGGAGTCTCGCCCTTTTTTCCTTCCTTCCCTTCCTTGGCAACCTTCTTTCCTGCCTTTACAACTTTCTTTCCAGGCTTTACCCCTTTTTTTCCGCGTTTGCGAACAGGTTCTATTTCCTCATCTTCGTCCTCTTCATTGTACTCGAGATACCCAGGGTTTTCCTTCCCGATTTTTCCGCAATCATCTACAGACCTCCAGAAGGAAACTTCGGCATTTAAAACATCCTCTGGAGATTTCCTGGAACAAAATAATTCAAATATCATAATTGTCTCAGCATGTTCAATATGAAACAGTATACCGATTTGACGCAAAAAATAATATTTAAACTTACACGACAGCTTCAAAACCTTGTGGAATTAACTCCTTAACAGTCATGTAGTTGTTGGGATTGATCTTGGAGTAACTTTGGGACAAAACGAGGCTGACAGCGTCCTTATTAATTCTCTTCAATCCATAATTCGTTACTTTAATTTCGGTGTCCATCAACTTCTCCAGCTTCTTCGGACACGTTGGATTGTAACTCCCACTGGGTCTGAGGAGCATTGGCAGTCGATCCAGGTTGTTACTTGGATCCTTCATGAGCTTCCTAACAGTAGCAATGAAGTCCACCCCCAAGTCTTCGTCACTTATCAATGTGGGTTGGATCAAATGTATTTTACGAAAATACTCGATGTCGTAAGGGTCCCTTTTCACTTTTTCACTGACCTCAGCCATAATCACTAACTAAAAAGCAACGCCAAAAAAATAACACCACCACAATTTAAAATTATGTTAAACTTTAACTCTCTTTTTTCTGAAAGCATTAAAGTAATAAATTAAATAATTAACTATGCTCACCTTTAGGAAGAATTAAATTTTTAAAATTCTTAATTGCACAAAAAATAAACACTTTTAATTTCACAACTGGAATAAAAGAAACTAATTGTTGTTGATTTGTTCCGTTGAGTGGTGTTGAGTAAAAAAAGCAACTTATAAAAACAGGAGTGGTGTAGTACCGTACCACCTTACCTTCTGATATGCAATGATGCTTGGAATGACATGTACCTGGGGTGCCACTTACGATCAATTTTTTTTCTTCCCAGTTTCATTACGAAATTTGCATGATCAACTGATAACCAAATTTTTCATTTATGCTTATATGTGTTCTTCATATGTATATTCAAAAACTGAAAACTTGTACATTTCTCCTATAAATGCTGTAGAGTAATAATTGGAACAAATGCGAAATAAATTAGAAACAACATTAGGTAAAACGGAACCTTGTTTCAAGTTTGTTACACCGGAACTATATTATCAAGTAGAATTTATTCATTTCCAAAAATACAAGAAATAGTACTGATTTAATTGGGTAACATTTCAACATAATCAAAATCCCCCTCCCAAAAAGAAAACGAGATTGTTTCGAAGTACCGGTTGATTTTTGGGAAAAAAGAAGTCGGATGATGTGGACATAATACCTCAATGTTCCGTTGGAAAGATTCGCTGGCAGCAGCCAAAGTGACCTTGAACCACCAATTCCCATCAGGAAAAATGGTGTCTACTATAATTAAATAAAGTTGTTCAATTAAGTTTTGTATACTTTCACTTCAAAATCACTAGCTTGAAACATAACACAAATAAAAACTTACTATTGTAACGATTCGATCAATTTAGGTTTTATATGAAATAAAAATGACGCCATAAACTTCACTCCAAAATAATCACTGTTGAGCAACCGGGTTTCGCTTTATTTGTTTTGCATCATCAGGCTCTCTCAGTGTTTGGTGTTTACAAATA
>JAQFZH010002647.1:0-15874 GCA_034695485.1 Entomobrya nivalis | reverse complement strand
GGTTGATTTTTGTTCGTTTTTCTACACGTCTGGGAATGTAACATGGTGTAGAGGGGAGCATTGTGTCCTTCAAAAGAGAAAACCTTGAATTGATATTGGTGAGTAGCTTTTGATACTCAGTTACCGTATTGTTCTTTCTTAGAAATGAACGAATGCAGTCAAAGTCATTCCTGTCAAATTTATCTTTAAGAAGAAATGTCCTTCCAAATATTTTTACTTCGGCATTCTCAAGTTTATCGTTGAGTATGCCCTCAATTAGGAGTCCGGATGCATATGTCTGCGTGCACTCAATGAGGGCTTGTATTAAAACTTTATATGCATCAGTTCTCGTTTCAAGAATATCATATAATACGCCACATTTCTCCAACTTTTTCCTTTTGCTTCTCTGCAAACAAATAATTGGGAAATTACTTAAAGCTTTTAGAGATATGTGTAATATATTAATTATGAAACTGTGATTACAATGCAGTCCAAGTCCGATGGGCTCAAACAGTTTTTCGACTGCAATTTCCTCAGAAGTTGTTCGGTGACCGTAGTGTTTTGTATTAGCTTATTTATATTATTTCGGATGTGTTGTCTTTGCCAAGGTTCCATTTTCAGCTAAATGTGTTAATAAATGCACCGTCAAATTTTAACTATTTTTAATGTATTTTAGTATCAAAACACAAAGTGTTCTTAAAATGAGCTTCTTTATTGCCTAAGCTCTGAATGAACAGTTTACTGTCCAGAGTGTAATTTTTGAATGTCCAGTATTTGTATCGTTTGAGAATTTTTTGATTTATATTATTTTACGGAGCTTAGTAAATAAGATATGTGTCAACAATGCACTGGATATTTTAAACCCAGGTCAACGAACTATTTAATTGTAGTCTACAGAATATACAAAGCCGGAAAAGTAAATCGGATCATACCTACCAAACAAAGCTTAGTTCTGCTAACGGTTTCATCACGGATACCTGATAAAATTTGATAACATGATAAGGCATGATTTTATCATATCAAAAATTGTCACATGCCATCAAAACATTTTTGACATTAAAAATTATCAGTTATTATTCACTTTGTTGGTTATATGATCATGCCAAATAATTGATATACACTTCTTTCATACCTACAAAACTGACAGACAGATGAGACGAACGGGCTTTCATTCAGTCATCTTACGGTTATTTTATTAAGTGCTAGATTAGTCATTTACATTATAACTGAGACAAAATTATTTCAGTAATACTGTCGTTTATTTGATCAGCATAACTGTTGTAATCTGTGGTACTGCGCATTCAGATTATAACTCGTATGAAAAATTTCGTCCTTGTTTTTATTTTGTTAATAACACAATATTTTACACGCCAAACAAATTTGTAACGTGTTTGCATAAAACTTGTTTTAGATAACCCAACAACTGTAAGCCAAAAGCAAACAATTCTTTTCGAATTCAGAGTCTTAGCAAACTTATGACAGACGCCACACACCAGTTGACAATCTATACCGTTATTTTCTTTTGTATGTATTGTCGTGAAAAATCTCAGGAAACGGTTTGTGAAGTAACATAACACATTTAATGCGGAATTATTTACTCGTTAAACTAGAAATAAGTTTATTTAAGCCTCAAAAAAAGATTATACGTGTAAAAGTATGTTTAGGTCTGTATTTTTTAAAATATACTATCTTCATCAAAGTATGAAGATGAACAACTACTGTTTTTTGAGCTTTTAAATATATACAATTAACGTCGCTTAACCCATACTTTTCATGCGTTCAAGACATTTTGTACTTGAAGTGCATACAGCATTATATAAAAGCGTGGGGTTTCATATACATTTACATATATCACAAATCATGTAATAAAAAAGTGTACTTTAATTTTTACTTTTATTCTGTATAAGCTTAAGGATATGGAAGGGCCATTGTGGAAAACAAGGTTCAGACGTGTGAATAATGTGAATAATGACAACGTAAAACATGTGTTTGATTAGATTGTATTAAAGTGTACTACATGTTTCAATATCAAGTTGATTGTTGATTTCCAACAACACGAAATCATAATAGTTTTACAATTGTTAGATACGGAATACGTAAGACAGTCAAGACAAGCATAAGATCACAATATATTACATAAAATCAGTCAAAATATATATTTGAGCGTAATTTTTGCATTTGCATTCATTCATATTTGCAACTTTTCAGCATGCTGGCTTGTGAATGCATGTGGAAAACATTTTTCGTTTAACCATTTTTCCAGTCCATTCACTAACATACCTGCATGTATCTAAAGTATATTTTGTACGATACAGGCATACATACACACGATTGCATGTACGTACTGCATAAAATTATATCGAGAAAATATTGTTTGTACTACACTCTACGTTTTATCAACCGATTGAAAGCTCTTGCTGTCTCCATTCATTCTATGGTGCAGAAAAACATTTAGCAAACAAAAACCTCTCTATTGAATTTTCTGATAGGGTATCTGTGCTACCAGATTAAAATATTCTATTATTTCTGGTAGCGTAAAAACGCTGCCAATCCCCCAATGTATTTGCGATAAATATTTGCAGCAAAAATAATGAGCTATAGAAAGTAACTGGTAAGGTAGAGGAGTACTAGTAGCAGGAAATATTGAATTGCGACGATTGTCAGGAGAGAGGTTTGACGGACTTTGCACGCTGATAGGTCGTGAGAAACCGTCATGTCAGTCAGAAACATAAGAGAACGCAGTTTCTGGAGAAGATGCCGTGTGAGTAACAGTCTAGTTACGCTGAAATTTTTTAGGAATAAAGACAGGGAACGCGAATAAATGCAATGATGTGTGATTAATTGCGAAGGATTGTGAATTTAATACGTTTTATGGCTGTCAAAAATATTTGATCTTGTAGTTTTTAAGTGCTGTTTTCGCCAAACTTACTAGTGTACTTACGTAAACTAGCTTCCGTTTTCAATCGCTATTATTGTTTAAAATATTTGGGATACTCTTCAGTATTCAATTCAATATATATATAGTAAACTTATATGTTAGCGTGTCTGTCTTCGCTAGTATACTTTTCTTATAATATCTGCTTAACTAAAGTTGTAACTATTCTTTATACATTATTATATAAATGAGAGCTTGTTCAATACGAATAGTACGTTTATTTGATTTGGCTTCCAGAAACAGTTTAAACGATAAAAAACTTTGTTTATGTATGTTGTTTATATAGCACTATAGATTAAAGTGTGCTAAAAGATAATTGTAGTTTGCAGTAGCGTTAAAATAAATCATTAAAGTAATTATTCCAATTGTAGATAATTGTTTAATTTATACTCTACCACAACCTTCTAAAGCATTTATGATGCCAAAACCCCTTGATGACAAAATAAATAACACGTTTATAAACTGTAACGTTAATGGGAAGTATGAGAAATGTATTAATGTTAGTATTATAAAACTGTCTGATGATTACAATTGCTTGCAAACTATACAAAATTGTAATAAATAAGTCTTAGACTTTCAAATTGTGTCAAGTAAAATATCGTAGTGATAGCTTCTGTCCATATATAATGATGCCGACTGCTGAAACCGAAAAACTTGAATTTAGTTATCGCGGTTCTTGTTTGCGAATTTGTTTTTGTACAATTATCATGTTACTTGCTAATACAACAATAGGTTTTGCCTTGTCACTTACTACGGAAATAGACTACAAAACAACATTTCCCCAGCTTGAATTTATCTTTCAGGAATTTGAAAGCTGTACGATTCATTTATTTCGAACCAAAACTATATACACAGACTTGCAGCATAATTTTATGCATTACTCCTGGAATGCTTTGCATCTAAGTTTTCCACTTATTCAAACTAGATACAATTTCTCCAAACTTTCTGTAATTGGCACACCATGGGACCTTCAATACATCTCAAATATATACATTAAAACCTTGAAACCAACAAATTACAACAAGTTTTGCACAATTTTGTTACCAGTTTCCATAAGTTCTGATCAATATACATTGGAAAAAATGTACTTTGAAAACATAACATTGTTCAAAGAATACGATAACAGAAACAAAGCATTGCACATTGCGGACTACATTATTCTACCAATAAACATCCCAGACAGAAACATTAATGAAGTGGCAATTCAAACGGATAAATACCGAATTAATTCAAAAATAATAATTGTAAGTCAATTTGATACCAGAATGTTTATTCCTTGCACACCTTCAGTTAAAGATTGTTGGATTGGTAACAAACTTCGATGGGTTCAATCAGATGGATCTATTCCTTCAATCAGTAAACGTTTAATATGGAATGATGTATATCGCGGTAAAACTGATGCCACCTTAAACACCAATAATATATTTTACAGGAGATGGTATTTGCAGTTTCCGTACACTGGAAATCGGTTACGATATGATGAAGCAAAGAAAACAGATTATTTAATACATTATCTGGCGGAATCAATAAACTGTACATCAAAACCATGTCAGATTACCCTAACAAAGCTTAAGTACAGCTTGTTATCAAGTGGCTCGCAGTATGTTTCTCCTTATGGTACTCAACTACATGGTTACAGATTCTCGACCATCATAAATAAGAAAAGTCATCAGAGAGAATCTGCGGATCTGAATGCTTTTCGTTTGCTTTCCCCATTTGGGTTTAATGGATGGCTTGTCCTACTTATTTCTGGGCTTGGTCTTAGTGTCACTTTAAAGCTGACAGGAATTAACGAAAATCCATACTACTGGTTATATGCAACATTATTGGAACAGGAAAGCGACAAACGTGCATGGCTTAATTTGCACAATATCCACTTAATAATTTGGTGGCTTTATGCGTGTCACCTGTTGCGAAATCAGTACACATCTTCAATGTATACCTATATGACAAAAGACCGTGAACCGTCCGAAATTCCAGTGACGTTCAACCAATTGATATACAATTACAGCATAAAGCTCTTAACTAGTCATCCCACGGCTTACAAAATTGGTTTGGTAAGAGATTCAATCCTCTCTTGGAGCCCAAATAATACCAAAATTTGGGAACAAATGTATCTAAAAACATGGGAGTACGATGATCAACCCAACAATATATTTGAAATATCGATTTCGGGGAATCAACCGAGATACTTTTGCGAAACTGGTCTAGCAACTTTTAAGCTTATTTATATTATTTCAGAAAATCAGAACATAATGGATCACATCAACCGTCATAATGTAGGCAAACGAATACACACTTCCCCAAACTGCTCAATCTTGAATCGTTTTGCATGGATTTACGACACGAATTCAATTCGAGATAGTAATGACTTTAAAAACAACTGGTTATATTCCAAATTTTTAATGATTTTGCGTGGAGAGTTCTTTCTTTTTGAAAATAATGATCCAGCCGTATTCTCAGAAATACATGGTTGGCAACTTAGCAATCCTACATATCTTACTGAAATGGTCAGGCGGAAAACTGGTGCGATTGCAGAGTCAGGGTTATTTGCTTATCAGAATCATTTCGCGGAAATAATTTCCCTTAGACGAGTTTTAGACGAGTTTCGAAGCATCAGTAATTTCAATCATAGTTGGAATTGGTTTTCTCTGGTGAACCAAATGGTTTCTAAGCATACACCATTGGCGTGGTATTTATCGGGAAGTTACCGCTTATCTGTATCTCTAGCAAAGGCTTATGGAAAGGATGATGTTGAGTTAGAAATATCTGCAACATTGCATGACCTTCGGTATATTTGGATATGTGATGCAATTTCAAAGACTATAATAGTAAGCATTTTTCTCATTGAAATTATTTTGCACAAAATAAGTGCATTTTCATTGAATGGTTTAGCAGGTACGAAACATCAACTTAGGAAATAGTTTGTACCGATACGTTATACACGGGATAGGGCAATTTTGATAGTGAAATTATTAAAAAGTAATTATTCATACGTTTAACTACTGAAATACAAATACAAGAGCATATTTATAACTATTCACTCCAGTAATTTTGTGCACATTAGGCTTTTAACTACGAGGAAATATTTTCCGCTTAGATAAATAATAAACTACAGTCGTCATGGGATTTTGAGCTTGAACAGAAATTCAAGAACAGAACAGAAACTAATTAATTATACATCACTCGAAATTTTTTATGTGAAGAACTTTATAAACACAGTTCAGTTACTTATTTTGAATGTTTACCAGGTTTGGTTTTACTTCAAATCCTATGTTGGCATTAAACAAATGTGGAATTTTTGTGGTTAGTATTTATGTGATTCATTGCTTTTCTTTTTGGATTATTAATTTTTGTAAAATTGATGCAAATTAGAGTAAGTAACAAGGTAAGTTTCACCAAAGGATTGTTGTATTGATGAATTAAAAATGAAACTTGTGGAGTGGGTCGTTTTACTGGATGAATATAATTGTAATTATCCGCTGCGTGTGTTATACTAAGGTCGGGCTCGTGGAGCATTGGATATGGACAGGAAACTGTTTATTATAAAAAGCTCCAATCTTTAGTGATTGCTTCCTTCCTTGTTGTTACCTGGAGCTACATCTCGGTAAACATACTCAAGTTTCTTATAATTACATAAATTGATGTAATAAGTCCTGATCATGGTCTAAACCGTAACAACCCCAATTCTCTACACAACATTTCTAATCATGAAAACATTTTCAATTACAAATAAAAAAAACTTTTAAAACGCAATCTAAGTTTTTTCCTTAACTACGGTAGCATATCATTACAAAGAATTTACGGTGTTTTTACACTAGTGTATAATTAAATCTCTGAGATTTTTATCCAAATCTTCATTTTTTAAGCTCACTTTTTACGCTCAGAATATACCATAGCAACAAACCTGTCAGGATTTTTGAGGATGATTTCCATGGTAACTTACTAAAGATTATGTTTAATAAATTACATCATATTCTCGAAATATATCTTTATAAATATTCGTCTTAAGAGCTCGTAATTTTTTGACTTTGAGAAAATACCAGCCAAACAGCCAAATGCCAGCCACAGTTATGTAAGACTACACAAAGACGACGTCAAACATAACAATGATTTTGGCGAAAAGCTTGATTGTAATATTAGTAGCTCAAATGTTAAAAAACACGAACAATAATGGACACCAATTTATGCAATAGTCTTTCTAGCATACCAATTTTTTACATAGTTTATAGCAAAAGTTAATATTAATTGATGAATAGGTTTGTCGTTGCAACAAATTCCAATAAAAACTGCATAGACCTCATTGTGTGTTTTTATTAGGTGATAACAAAACTCTCATTTTCGTAATCTATACATGCGCATATTTCTTATTTTGTGTTAGACAAATTACAATATACCTCCACACTACTGCATTTTCATCATTTAATTTTTCGATCAAATCTACCCAAATTGGTGTTAATTTTTTAAGCCATATTTTAAAATGGAAAAGTTTGTCTTTATAGTAGCATTTTTTATTTGCTCTGCCATTACATCTGGAATGGGTCGTAAGTTTTCATAGGCATTATAATAAAAATATTATACTGAAATAATTGCTTGCATTTATTTGTTCTTGCTTGAAATCATTTAGTTAAGTGCTATCTCCAACAATGTGAAAAAAGCGGTAAGGACGACGTTTGGAGTTGTTTTACTAAAGACGATGGGAACGAGCAGGAGTGTGATGACGCGTGTGCAGAATCCAATCAAGGTAATACCTTGTTTCGAGCTTGCAGCAACCAGTTGCCTCATGAAAAACCCACAAAAACAGAAAGCGATGGCAAAATATGCAGCGAAGAGATTAGAATGACGAGAGATGGAAAAGAAGTTAAAATAAGCAACTGTCACTGCAAGAAGCCTATGTGTAACAATTTTACAAAACTAGATAAAGTTAAGGTTATGGAACAATGAATGAACTGCTCAAAATTTTAATAAAGAAAATATTTACAAATACGACATTCTAAAATCTTACAGTGAAATTAAAAAAAATTAAGTGAGAAACAAACCCTGAAAATTTGTATCACTGGAAAATATTTAGATTAATGGGAAGACTAAATTCGGAATAAAAATAATCAAGTCCTTTTAATTAAGGCTGCTCAGAAGTGTTGAGATTAATCCAGCTTTATATTTTCATTAGCAATAAACGTAAATGCTTTAGCAAATTTTCATATTTAAAAGATATGGAAGAACATGTATTGCTAAAGCATGTTGGTTCATTGAATTCATTTCCAAACTACGAAATCAACTTTATAATTTTTCTTAACATAAAATTATATTTTTCTTCAATATATTTCTCCCCTTTGAGGTAGCTCTGTGAACTAAACATACTAGTCTCTCAAAAGATCAAAAACGCAAGAAGACTAGTAAAAACCAAATGACGTACTTTTCTCTCTCGCATAACAAGAATGTGCATTGTGTATAGCAGATTGCATTTTTATTTGATGAAAATGTTTGTTCTTGGAGTAAATTCTAATAAAAAAGGCAAAGACGTCACTGCTTTTAATAGGCGATAAAGTAACTATCAATTTTGCAATCTATACAAACGATTGTTTCTCAGTTTGTTATGCAGACACCTTTAGTTGTCAATACAAAGTATATTATACATTTCATGACAACAACAGAGTCATATTTTTCAATCAAGTCTACCCACATTAGTCTCAATATTTGTAAAAATTACCTTTGGAATGGATAAGCATATCTTCCTTTTAGCATTTTTCATTTGCTCCGTTATAACATCTGGAATGGGTCGTAAGTTTTCGCAACTATTCTAATATGGATATTATATTAAATAAATTGTTTGCTTTTATGCGTTCTTGGTTGAAATTATTTCAGTCGAGTGCTATATCTTCCGATGTCGGAAAATAGATGGTGTTTATGATTCGAATTGTAATACCAACGCCAAGACCGAATGTGCAGACGCGTGTGCAGAAGCAGATCGTGGTGATATTTTGTTACGAGGTTGCAGCAACTCGATGCCTCATTATGGCCCTACAAATCCGGAAAGTGACGGGAAAGTATGCAGCGTACAGGATATTGATACAAGAGATCGAAAACCATTTAATGCAACCACCTGTCACTGCAAAACGCCTTTGTGTAACAATTTTACAAAACTTTATTAGGCTGATGTTTCGATGCCATAAATGAACTGATTGAAGATTGCCCTTTGGAAATATTAAGAAATGGAATTTTCTTTAATGTTGAAAATAATAATTAAAGTTGATAAAAATTTGGGTTAAAGATGAACTGAAAATGTGTATTACTAAGTAATTATTCTGCATTCCAACTTTATGACTGGACTTATCAATTTGCTCCTAACAAAGCAGTAAAGTACGTAGGCTTAAAGTTAAAAATACATTTTAAACTGTTTGAATCAATTGTGAATTCGAGATATGTCTTTAACCCAAAAACAAACAAGGTTTTTTGCAAATTTGTACTTCAATACATATTCGATAAGGTTTACCTACACTTCTATAGTAACCGTTTGGGGTTAGATTGTCAACTGAAAATCTGCGGCAAAAGTTGAAATATGATTTTGTAAGCATTGCATCTAAAACGGCTCTCCAAATTTTCGATCAAAACAGTAACACAGTGTGAAGCAAGGATTTACACACAAATTCATGGATTACTACTGTATTAAGTAAGGAATATTTACAGCGTCAATGCAAACTTTTTCCGGTTTTTCCAAACACTCACAATCCGTCCATAGTATTTATGCAAATTTGTCCGAAGCATTTGTCCGTGTGGTAGCCCTTGTAATCCACTTTATATGATAAATGGTGAAAATTATTACGAACCTATAAAATAATTTGATAACAATGGCAACTCCTAGTTCAATCAAAACTCGACTTGATTTTTGCACGCACCAGTTTGTACAGTGAACCAGTGAAAAAAGACCAAAGAACAAGAACACTGTACACTACTAGGCCATTATTTCAATTCGGTTAATATATGATTATAACTTTGTGCCGTATTTAGTAAACATTCATGCACATGGTTCCGGAAAACATTAACTTAGAATTTCATTTCGAACGAAAGAATGCAGTTACAGTAAATGAATGTTCAGGTGCTAACAAACCAATTCAGTTTCCAGATTCGTTTCGTACATAAATTACACCAACCACCCAGGTACACTGCAGAAGAGAATAGTTCACTATTCAGAACGCGTAAGATATGGGTTTTCAGCTGCTATGAAGAAAATAACATTGGGTAATTTTTCCATGCGTTCTAGTAGTTTTGATATCGAAGCAAATAAAAATAATAAAAATTTAAATAAAAAAGGCGTTGTAAAAATCCGTTTCTCTAAGAAATTAGTACAATAGATAACTAAAGTATTATCAAAGTAGATCAAAAATTCATGCGTTGACATGCAACATCTATACTTGGGATAAAATTATCGCAAAAATAATGTACCAATTTTGTACCAATTTGTAGTATGTAGGGCTTCAATTTTTCTGCAATACTGTAATTCTGATAATAAGCTATCAAAAATATTTAAATAAATAAATAAATCAATAAACTGCGAAATGAATACGAAATAGATAAGAACATTTCCAATACATTAAATAAACACAGGTCTAACTGTTTGATTCCAATATTTAAGTAGCATTTTAAATTACAACTACTTTATTGATATACCAATTTTTGCACGATTTTCATAAATTTTAAATACCACAAACTATGTTTATCTATTTTCGCCCAAGTCCATTTGCCTGAATATAGTCGCTTACTTCTATCCTTATCCAGTCAACATATTTGGACACTAAAGTGAAAACAGTGGGAGCATATGGATTTCCGCATATTTGAGCTACGAAAATTCAAAATAATATGAATTTATAATTGCAAAGATTTAGTCATTTAATAATTCTCGACTTTAAATACTTTAATTTAGATATATACTCACTTATTCCAAAACTGACAACCCCAGCTAGATACCATTTATTACTTGTTTTATTAAATCCAATACCCGGACCTCCACTATCTCCAGTGCAAGATCCTCGTGGAGCTCCACCAAACGCTCCCACACAAAACATATGGTCAGTTATTTCAAGGTACTTTAGTTGATTGAAATCAAAACACACTTTGAACTTAACAACCGGAAGTTCAATATAATGTAGGAAATTCTGCAAATCTTCGCCGAAAGTAGCACTTCCCCATCCACTTACTTTAACGTTTTCGGGTTGTTCCCAGTTATATTCGGGAAGTATTGCAGCTTCCACATACTTTGTATATTGAAACTCATTTTTAAGAAAGAGGATTGCAATGTCATGATGTAAATATCTGGGATCGTAGTTAGGATAAACCGCTATTTTGGTTACAGGCGTCCTCTGCTCTTTGTCGTGGTCTCGATCTCTTAAGTTATAGTCGCCAGCTACAACGGTAAGGTCTTCAGCTTTTCTTGTACTGGTACTGTCTGGATAGCCAGTCCATAAACAATGCGTGGCGGTTATAGCGACTTGAACGCCATATACTTCGACCAATGTAGCACCACATTCTACTTCGCCCTTGTCGTCAAAATGAAGTTGGTATGGAACTTTTTCAGGTTGTACCCAAACTCCACCAATTATCCTACCTTCTAATTTCGGCCTGCGGTGAAATTTGGAGTTGAACTTGGAATCATCAAAGTTGGATTTGAAACGATTTGAATTTGGTTTGTAGTGTTTTGGCTTTGAATTTTGATGATTAGGTGGTAATTTAGAATATTTCAAGTAGGGTTTCTGATGTTGTGTGGGATTTCTATTCCCAAATAATACTTTTGGAAAAATTGTATTATAAAAACTAAATTATTGTACAACTTTTATTTTAAATTCTAAAATATTTGTACTTACTCTCGCGTGGGGAATTAGCTTCTAATATTTTTGTCAATTGTCGAGAATCCACCAAAATTGGGGAAATCAATATACCACAGATGATGCTTATTAGTTGCAGGTTAAACATCGTGCTATGCAGTTTATAATTTAGTAACTTTTTCAAGTTTTTCAATCATAAATTTAGTAATTGATTTATTACTCTGGTCTTTATTGTGATTAAATTCTAAATCCACTAATCAAAATGATTTGACCCATAAATTGTATTGCTTTTCTTTAGAAATAAACAATGTTTAAAAGTATAACTGCTTCTTAGTAACTACTATAACATATGTTTTGTAATGGAACATAAAACAATGTGAGGTGGCTGAACTCTGATTATAGTTTACTTGGACTTTTTTTGAAGGAGTTTAAATGTAGGTCGCAATTGGATTTTAAATCGTTGCCATACAATATATTTGAGTAGGTTTATTAAAAAATTATACAATTAATTCTGAAGTTTATACAATAAAGTTGTGCCGATAAAAGTGTTATTAAAGTTTAAAGTTTAGCTTTTAATGCATACATTTAAATTTCTACTAAATCTACATGGAGACCAGAATCAAAATCAAAAATAAATGCATCATAACCTTGAAGTCCAGAATGAAGCAGATCCGGAAACCTCAATTTGAGAGTTAGAAAACCTACTCCAAGAAGCATGGTTTAAAAGAATACAACTGGGAAAACCATATACGTTATTTCAATCAATTTATTCCAATGTAGCTGATAAGAATAAATCCCAGATTCTTCCAAGCATCTAAACAATTAAAAATTACATCTATCCAACACGTACCTGAAACAGTGGTCCACATTTTTCTATAGGACTTAAACCTTGATCGAATAAATTGATCAAATAAAACACATTTCAAAGTACATCAGTTATTTCTATTTATTTTTTACTACTGCGTTATGGCTCGCGCTTTTAAAATTTGTGATCGCGGGGTTAAATATTAGCCATCGGACAGAAAATCCAAAATACTATTATTCATACTGACGATAAATTTATTTAGTAGAAGTTAGTAAAGTTTAAATGAAGAAAATACTGTTTTACGCAGAACATTCTGATACAGTCTTCATATTATTTATAACGAAAGCCGTAAGACTATATTATTTCAGGCGCATCGGCTTGAGTGTTTTTGATGTTATGCTTGGATAACCTATTTTGTGGCCAACATGTATAATAGGAGATATTATCTTGATGGTTAAAATGAGCATTTTCAAAAAATCCATAAAATAAATAAGCACGTTAATTTAAAAACAGAAGTTTCCGTACATAACAAATAAGCTAGATCAACATAGTTCTCATTAATTTTTACAAAACATCAATCATTAAATGAGCCCATACTTCCGTGGAATAGCAATTAATTCATGTCTTCCACGTGTCACTAAAATTAGTATCTAACATGGTTGAGACGTTCCAGGTATACTAACAGGTTACGTTTAGTAACATATCTGGAACTTAAGGCAATACAGTAAGTTATACGGTTATTCTAATAAAAATGTTTTCGTTCGATTCTAGAAAAAAGCTCGTTGTAGCTGTTTTCTTAACGTGTTTGAGCTTATACACTGTTACGATATTGATGTCTTCAAGACATTATTTTCCATCACTCGTTTAAATACACTCGATATTGTTTTACATACTCACCTAGCTGTTTACGCTTTTGCTGATCCAAACAAAGAATATTTCTTCCAACAAATCCTTCTATCTAAATCCAATCGAACCCATGTCAAGCATATATTTTGTCGTTACATGAAACCACTTAACGTTTTGATTCTACCCTATTCCGAAATGTTTTCGAAAGCTGGTGAACTACTCTTCATTTCAATCAAAAATATTTTTACAGCAAGTGAGACTTTAGTACTTTACATCAATAGTGGTAACAAAGCTCAAAAAAGCGGATTCAGTTGTACTGAAAACGACGCAATAACGTTTGATTGCCAATTATATCATCAGATCATTAATACTCCATCACTAAAACTAGTGCTTTTCTACTCTAGTTCCGGTAAACTTAGCAAAGCTATGGTTCTCTGCAATGTATACTGTTCGAAAAATGAAAAACCAGTGGATCAAGTGTTATTAGAAACACTCCCAGTGTTTAAAATTAATTTACGCCAAATACACAAGCAATACTTTTGGTCAGCAAATGGAAAAGTAATTCCAATATATTTACCATACTCAAATAATTTGTTTTTGCTTGAAAGTCGACACAAGATATTTTCATGTGATATTGCATACAAAACACGCAAATACAAATTGTTGAGTCAATCACAATTTTGTTGGGCTAAACAAATGCTACTAGGCCATCTTGCCAAAGTCCATAATTTAACGTATACAAATATGACCAGTCCTAATTCAAATAGTTTCATTGTAATTGAAGTGTCAAAAAACTTTAATAATATCTGGCACGAAGGGCTGCATATTATGTACTACTCTGGATTTAATTATCATTATTGCATTGACACTGAACAAAGAAACTCCACTTCTCTTTTAGGATACGATACATGGATTAAGCCAATGGATTTTTGGTCTTGGATATTTGCTCTTGTAACTTGGTTTTCTGTGTCTGCATTTTATTCGGTAATTGGAGACAGACTAACAGTTTCGAGGACTTGTTACAAATTCCTAAACAATCTAATAGATTCGTTTTACTTGTTGTCATGCTCTGGAATCGAAACTCAAAACAAGTGTTCGCTGTTGATACTTTTATCGTTTTCTGGCTTTCTATTTTGGAATTTTTACACTAATAACATTATTGGCCTTACCATCATTGAGGATAAGATTGAACCATTTAAAACCATTGAGGATTTTTTAAATGCCGGTTTTAGGGATTTAGGAAATTTTAGCATAACTATACTACAACCAGGTCAGGAAAATGATTTCGACGATACATTGCACTTTGAAGACCGAACAGATATTCTATTAGATTTTATTAGTAATAAATTAGGAAAGAAGTTGCCATCCTTATGGAGTTTGTGGTATAATAGCGAGTTCATTGATTGGTTTACAATGAAGTTGGGATCGTCGGTAAACTGTTTGTATGTAAAAGAAGAAACAGACGTAATTCCTTGGTTTCTGGTGGTTTCAACGAATAACAGGTATTGGATATTGAAAAGTATTCAGCGAGTTATCGAAGGAGGATTTATGTCAGCATGGGATAATTGGGCTTTTCATGCAGAAATAAATCAGCAGAAAGATTGGTTATTAAAACCAACTGTCGACAATGTTCCAGATTCAATTCAGCGTGAGGAATTGTGGTCGGTTGTACTATTGTGTCTGGGAATATTGAGCTTATCATTTTTACTATTCAGCGTAGAGAATATTGTGCGATATTTTAAAATGAGTAGGGTTAAAAGATGGTATTGTAGAAAACGAATGGTACAACGATTAAAGCCAACATTTACAATCGGTTATTGAAATAATGTAAAATGCGGACGGATAAGTAGGTAGATGTAGCTTATGTTATGGCATTCTACTACGTATATGAAAATTAACATATTTATACTTGTATTTTTACCGTCAAACTTAAATATTTTAATTCAACATAATATGTTAATAAACTTATAATTTTGCTAGATTGGAATATTATAGCTTGATAATTTACATCACGAAATGTTTTTATAAAGTTACATGATATCGAGCACAGTTGTATTTGTATTTGAAACTGTAAAAACCCTACTGCTGGTGCTGGAAAAGAATTAGATACAATTTTAGAGAAAGTTCATGTGACTTATTCGGCTTGTTTGTATTTTTTGTGCTATCATCTTAGGATTAAAAATTGGTTTTCATGATGGTAATATATCACATATGCAAAACTAAATAGAATAATAAACTTTTGTAGCAGTAGCTCAAAATTCTCGCATTATGAGTCGCTTCGTAAATGGTAGTTTTCTTTTAGCCTTTTGTGATATAAAATTTGATTTTATGCTTTATCACCCACCGGCTTATAGGTAAACCTTTTTATATGTGTAATATTTAACATTCCATAAGCTCCGGCCATGTACTGGTTTGGAGTACTGTCACTTGACCGAACGACAATTTACACAACGACAGAAGGCCGAAACTTTAAGAAAGAACGACACTTTA
>JAQFZH010002646.1:0-15878 GCA_034695485.1 Entomobrya nivalis | reverse complement strand
GATGCTATTATTTTTGATTGCCTACCTAAACATGGTTTCACCCTGCATTTTAAAAGATCCCAAGAACATCTGCACAAAAACAGAAAAGCAGCTCTCTTTTACAATAAGCTGTTTGGGAATCATATCATTCTTCTTGGTTACAAATCACATTTTTATGATGCGAGAATTAGGAAACCTAGCTGTTATAACTTTACGTCAAATAAAGGATGTCATTAAATCAAGTGAAGTGGATTTAAGCATAAATCTGTTTAAACTGGTGTATTTTATTCGAAAGCAATTCAAACTTGTGGAAAAGTCATTTGGTCCTATGTTTCTAGTATTATCAGGCTTTTATTTTACTTCAGTGATAACCAATTGGATTATAGTGCTTTGGTATATTAAGGGTAGGGTTCCGAGAGAAATTGCTGCTAGCACGGTGACATTCTCTTTTATGCAGTTTCTAACGTTCTTACGACTCGCAAAGACAAACGATAGTGTGAGAGCGGAGGAAAAGGAGATTATTACGATTGTTATGGAAAAACGTTTTGAGCGTGGCAAGACATGTACCAAATTTCGAAATACGTTTGAGGTAATTTTTTTCTAAATTAGTTTAAATATTTATTTTTTAAATACGGGAAAAATTAATACAAATTTTTATTTTACGTTTTATTTTTACCAGCTGGAAATATTTGTGACTGTTTTAACCTCAAAACCATCAATGTGGAGGATTTGTCATATGATTTGTCTGAAATACACCAAACTATTTATGGTTATAAGCAATTGTATTGTGTATGTAATAGCTATACTCCAGTTGGCTGATTTGTCTAATACTTAAATACTTAAATCCGCATTTAAAATGTAAATAATTAAAAAAAAATGTAATTTAATTTGTTTTCAAATATATTACAAAATTTTCATAAATATTCGAGTAAATAATTTCCAATCTTATTTTTTACACTTGATTAAAAATTTATTTTATATTTAACCTTCCAAAAACGCTTTAAATTTTTTAACGATATATGTACGCATTTTTAACTCTTTAAAATGCTCGCTTATAAATCATTTTCAAGAACATCGTCAAAACCTGTTCAAGCTCCTTATTGCCCAGTTGCTCAATCCTTCTATTAATTTCCACATAAATCTTTTCTTGATGAAGTCCAAAAACTTGAGGTAAAAGCGCTCTTTTATAAATTTGTTTAACCGTGTTCACTTTATCCTTATCCGTGCTCCCATAATTATTATCCAATAAATCAAGTGTTTTCCCATCCTTCAATATTTCCTTGGCTTTTACAAATAACCAAGTACACTTGCCTTCCTCGATATCCGTACCAACCTTTTTACCAATTACATCTTCGTCTCCAAAGCAATCGAAGTAATCGTCTTGAATCTGAAATAATCTGCCGATATCCAAGGTAACCTGTTCCATTTTCTTCCAAATTTCCTTGTTTTTATTTTCGTTATTTCCATTGCCAATGCCAGCGAATGCCATACCCAATGCTACTGGAAGATATACAGTGTAGTAGCCCGTTTTATAAGTGACAATGCTGTTATATAACTGCACATTAAACTTGCTAAAATCCCTATCTTGGCTTGCTCTAATGTCCATATTTTGCCCCAAAATGGTTTTATAGGTGACACTCAAGAGTAAATTGAGTAGTTCCGTGTAGCAATCCAATTCACCGAAATACTTTTCCAAAATTTGATATGCAAGATGCTCCAAAAGAAAAGAATCGTTTAATGCGTTATTTCCGTTGTTTGCCAAACGATACCAGCAGGGTTGACCACGTCTTGTTTCCGCATTGTCCATTATGTCATCTGCTACTAGATACGCAGCTTGTAGCTTAACAAGTACAATAAATATTTATTATGTCAAAATGAATTTGGTCAAAAAATTATAGTTATGGATTTTAGGGTAAAAATATTTATTTACCATTTCCGCACACCATCCTAAAATCCTGGCAAGTTTTACATTTTCAGTGGTTGCGTTGGGAACCAAACTTTGATAAACCATAACAACCATTCTACCTCTCAACTTTTTACCGTGAGGAACGTTGTATTTCATGCAGGTTTGCACATAGTTTGTAGCGTCGTCTAATTCGGTTTGGCAGTTTTCGTTGGGGTCACTATTAGTGTCGGTTCCTTGTAAACTGCGTATATCTTCTAATATAAACTCAAATACGTCATCGAATTGCTTTAATTCCGTATCCGGGTCGTTTATCGGTGCGGAAATTTTCGCAGGATCGTTGTCCCGGGTTTCGGAATTTAGTTGCGTGGGTGTAGGAGCCATTATGTGGATAAGAATATATTTCCCGTATTCGAGTTTGCTGAAATGAAAATGAAAAATTGGCTTATTCCTCTTCAATGTCTTACGACTGAATGACGAAGGAAACAATAAAAATGCTTAAAGCTGATAATGTGCATTAAGTTAAACAGAATTAAATAAAGTAAAAATTCAAACTTAAGGCTAAAACTACAAAATAATTACTTTAAAATTTATATCGACACGAGAAGGTTGGAAATTTATCAAGTAACTTTATTGGTGGTGTGATGTTTAAGTGTAAAAACATTTATTATCCGTCAATTTTTATTCGAGCATTTGGTAATTCAGTGCAAAAATTTACACTTAATTTTTAAAATATATATGTGTATTTAAAGCAACAAATAGTTTTCTGAGAATTAGTTCTGACATTTTTACAAAAGAGTTAATTCACTTTTAAGTGAGACAATTGGATGTACATGAAAAAATGTTATGAAGTCCATTGTATTAGCTATTCTTTAAAATTGCAGGTACACGAATATATATTTCATTTACTTGCATAAACTCAAACGATATAGATTAAGTGTTTATCTGAGAACCGTGTCAAAAAATATCCCACGCATTTTCACATGTCAGGGCTGATTATATTTCTCGAACTGAAGTTGGTCATGGTCAGTACTATACTGTATTCAAAAAGTGCAAACTGTTTAGGATTTTTTCACGTTATGGGATCCTCATTAGTCCAATTATTATTTTACTAATACTAAATAGGTGCGTAAAATATAATTTCATTTCCAAAGCATCCAATATTCAGGATTGAATTTTTTTTAAATGCAATCCTGCTCAACTTCAAATAATTAAAATGTTGATTTTTATTAAATTATTAGCCATTTTGCTTAGATATCTTAGAAATCATTGAACTATAATTTAAATTAGTTTCGGGATTTAAATGGAAAATAATATTGCCTTATTTGGTAGGAATCTTCAAAGTTTGTATATTTTATGGTTGTTCTCTAAATGCGTGTTTACGAAAAGTATTTTTTACTTGCTTTTACTTACTTGGATTCTCTAGTCGCAATTCCGCATTAACTCAATTTTTCCACCGCTACGTCATGTTTAATGTATATTTTAATTTAATTACGAACAATAGAACAGCTCGAAACTGCGCTGGGCAGGTACCACTTAAAGCTAGAATATCTATATATGGTCGATGTCAAACTGGCATAAAAGCAATAACATAGTTTTTTCCAAATTTAATGAAAACATAATGCAAAATTTGAGACTACTTGCGATTCATATAAATACCACAATGCTCACCGTAAAATTCTGAACATTATGGTATATGAAGTTGATAGCACATCAGTTACTATTAGAGACATCCGCCAATTGAAGTATAGCTATTACATAAGTAGTGCAGCTGTTTAAAACCTAATATTAAAAAAATTATTAATTACCAATTTTATTATCTTAAAATTTAAAAAAAGTAATAATACAAGTTAAAACTATTACCGTAAATTGAACCACTCGTTTAAACTCAATTACTTTACAAAGTGTGTAGACCGATGGCTTGGTGGTTACATAACTAGTAAACATTTCCATCTGAAATACAATAGTCCAAAAATCTATAAAGCGTACTAAATTTTACTAAATTAATAAAAACATTTCAGTGTCACAAATACTTTCGCTTACATTAATTTGTTTGCATATCGATTTGAACGTGCGTCGTTCAGTTTTTCTCGTAGATAATGACCGTAAAATATTCAATATTTCTTTTTCAACCTGCAAAATCCTTTCATTTATGGTAACGAGCAACCAAAATGTAAAAATTTGCATAGTGGATAAACCCAAACAAATAACTACCATTGCCATAGGCATATCATCCTTTAACCACCAAAGTACTATAATCCAATTGGTTACAGAACTTGTGAAGTAAAAAGCTGTTAAAGCAAGTTGAACCGGACCGCAAATTTTTTCCACCAATTTATATTGCCGTCTCACAAAAATAATCAAATTATATACATGTTTCCACTGAAATAAGTCTGTAGACTTGCGTAACATATGTTTAATTTGAAGCATAGCTTGAACAACTACTTGAGTTATAACTATAATGACTACAAGTTCTAAAGTAATTAGAAGAATAACCAAGGGAGCAAAAAACACAGATAGTCGTGTAACCCATAAATCTTCTTCAGTACAATAAGCTATTGTACGGCCATAAATGTTTAAACAATTGGAAATCAGATAACTGAATCCAACAAGAGATGGCGTTAAGATTGCAAATAAATATTTTAAACTATGTGTTAATTTTTCATATAAATCTGTGAACATTTGAGAAGGGCTAACTGGGGAATAACTGAAAGCTGAGTGAAATTTGGTGGCATATAAAGTAGTCCATCTATTCAAAAGAGTGGCTAAGTCAGCTACAGTCCAAAACGAAGACAAATATATTGACCCACCTAGTATGTAATATTGGACAACGTAAAACGCCATAACCTTGTCACCAAAATCTTCCGAATGTTCTTTATGCGTGTTATTATTCACTATGGATATTTCAGACTTTTTTCCAGGAGAAACGATTAGATAATGACTCACTTTTGACTTTCCAGATATAATTTGGTAGGTGATATACGAACATGAGAGGCAATAGATAACTTGAACTAAAAATGAATATAACGACTGCCACGAAAACCAATTAAACTTAAAGTTGTACAGAGAATAATTTAAATATTTCCTGTTTTTGCTTTGTGGTTTCTTATTGGGTTGTTGTGGTAATACGTTTTCAAATGCTAGAGGTACCGAACCTATGATTCTTATTGGGTGTAGAGCCATTACAAATATTTGTCCTAAAATTGAAATTTCTTCAGAAAAATCCATTTTTAGATGTGTTTCTAACTCAAAAAGCTCTGTGAACAGAATAAAAGCCGTGTTCCAACTGACATTGAAAAATGACATTATGACCCAGATTAAAGTTGAGAGAGATAAAAAATCAATTTCATGCAGGCATCCCATTTTCTTAATGTTATTATATAATGACGCAATCCGGCTGATACCATAATAGAAAAAAAAACTTAAGGATATCCATTTATAAAAATACAAACACGCCGAATGCAATATTTCATAACTGTAGACTCCCGTCAATAATGCTTTTATGCTATAAAAGTCAAGCTGGAATCTTTTGTCTACAAAATAAACAGTATTAGAGTGTATGACATTTTCGTCTATCCCAAAATGTAAACACCGAATTTGTTTGACAAATGTAATAGCTTTTTGTGTTTCGATCACATGGAAGAACCATGTTACCAAAAATACAAGTTTGTGATGTGATCGCAAGCAAGATATTTTTTTTATAAATAGCTTTTCTAATGAATAGCAAGTGAATACTCATTTCTAAGTAATTTTTACTCCTTGATTATGCTTATGAAATGCTCTTTGTGTAAAACTAACAAACGCATTTACTAACGCGATATTTAATTTTGTACATTGCAAGTTAAGTTTGCAATAATGGGCAATATAAGGTTCAGTTTGTTAGTATATTTGTCAGAAACTATTGTTTATGTATATTTTGTTCTACAGTGCTCTCCTGTGACACATATTTAATAAGTATGTGAGCTACACTGCGCTCGAAGCTAAGTTTGAGTTGCTTTAGAATAAATTTAAATGCTTGTAGTAAAGTTTTTTATTCATTTCACACAAAAATAAATCCAGAATCATATTGTATGAGTATATATAATCTACAATCGACTATTCACTTGCTGTTTGGCGAGAAACGCTTTGTTTATTCTCTTCAATGACAATACAAAATATTCGAAAAAAATACATAAAATTTTTGCAGATTACATAAATACGTTGTTGTCCTTTAATAAACGGAACATTGGTTAGTATGTGTGCTTTAAAAACATGTTTGATAGTTTGAGAGGAGAAACGGGACTATCGGGAAAATCGTCCGTTATTTTTTTGCATTTATTGTATTGCATTTCCGGAAGAAAAATTCAATGGCAAGCCATGTCC
The DNA here is from genome assembly GCA_034695485.1 of Entomobrya nivalis. Lineage (NCBI taxonomy): Eukaryota > Metazoa > Arthropoda > Collembola > Entomobryomorpha > Entomobryidae > Entomobrya > Entomobrya nivalis. The sequence goes on along the minus strand of JAQFZH010002646.1, from coordinate 9,634 downwards.
AAAAATCACACTACATTAATGAATTGTACTAATAGCTGGAAATTATTCAGCAGTTAAATTACGCAATAGTATGTAAATCATGACGTCTTTTCTGGAAGCGACTACTAATTCAAGAAAACACTATTTTTGCTCAGAAATTCATAAGCAGTACTTTATTTATTTTGCTTTATACTTTAGATATAACATGTCTAACTACTATTTAGCTCAAAACAGCATTTCACAACTAGCTTTATAGCTATGACATACATTACATGTCAACCAAGTCTTTACCAAACTTATTTATCTTCTGATGAACTTAAAGTTGAAAGAACTTCACTATTTGAAACATCGGCCAACTGTAGTATGGCTATGACATAAGTAGTACAGCTGTTTAAAACCTTTAGAAATAAAAAGTTCATTTTTGTTAAATAATTGTACTATAGTTTAAGTTTAAAATTACCAAAAAAACACTATTACCGTAAATTGTAGCACACGCTTGAATTTAATAACTTTACAAAGTGTGTATTCCGATGGCTTAATAGTCACATAGTTTATAAACATCTCCATCTGGAACACATTAGTTCAAAAAATTATAAAGCTTATTTATGTCATTAAATAAACATATTTTAATTTAATAAGTATATTTTCTTACGTTAATTTGTTCGCAAATCGACTTAAACGTGCGTATCCCAGCCTTTTTCTTAGACGAACGTAAACTACCCAGAATTTCCTTTTCTACCTCAAAAATCTTTTCGTTCATGGTAACAAGTAACCAAAACGTAAAAATTTGCATTACACTTAACCCCAAAGAAATTATCACCATTGAAACAAGCATATCGTCCTTTAGCAGCCAAAGCACAATAATCCAATTGGTTACAGAACTTGTAAAGTAGAAAGCCGACAAAGCAAGTTGAGCCGGTCCACAAATCTTTTCAACAAGTTTGTACTGTCGCCTCACAAAAATAATGAGATTAAACACATGCCTCCAATTTAACAACTCTGTGGAAGATTTCTTTAACCTATTATTAATTTGAGTCATTGCTAGAACCACAATCCGAGTTACAACTGCGATCATAACAAGCTCTACAGTAATAAGTAGCATAACCAATGGAGCGAAAAGCACAGATAGCCTGGTCACCCAAATATCGGTATCCGTACAGTAGACCATTTTACGGCCATATATATTCAAGCAGTTGGAAATCACATAGGAAAATCCAAGTAGACACGGTGTTAAGCCAATAAATAAATATTTTAAACGTTGAGTTAATTTGACATAAAATGTTTTGAAATTTTCGATGAGGATAGTTTCGGAATCACTAAAAGCTTTTAAATACTTGGTACTGTATGAAGTGGTCCAGTTATTTAAAAGAGTCACCAAGTCCGCTACAGTCCAAAACGATGTCAAATAAATTAACACGCCTAAAATATAATATTGGGCGACATATGCCGCCATTACCTTGTCACCAAAGTCAACAGGATCTTCTTTTACTGTTTTATTATTATGTTGAATTGGGATAACACTTTCTTCCTGAGAATAAACGATTAAATAATGACTGACCCTAGAATTTCCTGATGTAACCTGATAAGTTGTGTATAAACCTGCCAGGTAGTATATTATTTGGACTAGAAAGGAATACAACGAGTGCCACGAAAACAGAGTAAACCTAAACTTGTATTGGGAATGGATCGAATATTTCTTTTTTTCGTATTTGGATTTACGAAGATTTGGTTCTTGGAATAAATTTTCAAATGCGACAGGCGCACAACCTATAGTTCTTAATGGACGTAATGATTTTAAGAATATTTGTCCTAAAATTGACGACGTTTCTTCGGAATTTGCCATTTTTTAAGTTTAGGTGTCGAAACTAGGTCTAGTGTTTTGAAACCTTGTTGTAACTGACAATGGAATGTAATGCTAACCCATATTAAAATCGAGGGAGGAAAATGCTAATATTATGTAACCATTTCATTATTATTATATTAATGTTGTAAACGCAATGACGCATTACGGTAGTATAAATAGTGGCACGCCCATAATAAAAGACATTATTTCGAGCTTTTCATTTATAAAAATAAATCATTCACAATAAAATATTACAAAATGGAACATTTAAAAACCTTTTATGACATAACGGCCAGATCAGGGATCTCATTAAGAAAGTAGGCAATATATAGGAATGAAAGTTTGCCCGACCCAAAATGTAAATAGGGCGAGTTTGTTCAAATATGACGCCTTTTATATTCTTTTATCATGTAGAAGACTCATATTACTAAAATTATAAGTTTGTAATTTTGATGGCAAGCTAGACATTTCGGATGAAATAAATTCAAGTGAATTGTTGTCGGGGCATTTATTTTAAACTGGGAAAACTCATTTTTGATGTAAGTAAGTAAAACATTCAATTTTAAAATGGCAAAATAAATAATTGTGTCCTCTTCTACAAGTTCTATAATTTAGATATAACCCTTTTTATTAACCGATAGGACTCCTACAACAATTGTGGCTTTTCTCAAAAATGTCGAATAGTCTAGACTACGTCCAATATTATATTGAAATTAGTCTTGGGTTTGCAAAACAAATCTACAAAACAAAATAAATAATGATATGACATGTAAAACCCATTTCTCACGATACTATAACTGCTTGAATTGGTAATGTATATCAATATAATTAGTAACAACGCTAAAATGTTTTTGACCCAACTTCATTTGTGCATTTTATCGTTCAGTTTTACCACAAAAGCTTATATGTTCAAAAATAACTTGTTATATAATATATTGTATAATGGTTATGTAGGATTAACCATCAGATAAAATATAGCCAAATCGAATGAGGTTTCTAATATGACAAAGAAATTACGGAAGAGAAATAATTGAGCGATGTAAAAAAAGATTTTGCATAAATGCCTTAAGTCCTGTACAAGTACAAAGCCTTTATAGTCTGACACTACAGACGTTTATGCAAAAATAAATATTTTACAATATCTGACAAATTTAAAAACAACTTTGCCAACGTGTAACAACATTGCACAAGTTACCGCTTCTCTTGAACAAATAAAAAGGCAAAAATGAAATAAGCTCAAAAGCACTGATGGATCCTTACTACTTATATTAATAAAAATTACCAATGCAAAAATTATCGAGAAGACACCGTTTTGGTGCTGTGATGCATCAATGTAGTATGGAGCTGTTCGTAGTTGAAGTCATGAATTATACAACACTATTTGAGACATTAGCTAATTGAAGTATAGCTATAACATAAGTAGTGCAGCTGTTTAACACCTGTAAAAATAAAACATCATGTTTGTCAACTAATTTTACTAAAATTAAATTTTAAAACTTTATAAAACTAATTACCGTAAATAGTAGCACGGGTTTGAACTTAATAACTTTACACAGTGTGTAATCGGATGGCTTGATGGTAACATAGTTTATAAACATTTCCATCTGGAAAGTAATTGTCAAAAGAGTACAAAGCTTATTAACTTCATTAAATAAAGCTATTTTGTTATCATAAGTATGTAAATGCTTACGTTAATTTGTTCGCAAACGGACTTAAACGTTCGTATTCCAGACCTATTCGTAGATGACCGTAAAATATTCTCAATTTCTTTTTCAATCTGCAAAATCTTTTCGTTCATTGAGACAAGTAACCAAAATGTAAAAATTTGCATGACAGAGAATCCCAAAGAAATTACCACCATTGAAACAAGCATAGCGTCCTTTAGCAGCCAAAGCACAATAATCCAATTGGTTACAGAGCTTGTAAAGTAGAAAGCAGACAAAGCAAGTTGAGCCGGACCACAAATCTTTTCAACTAGTTTTTACTGTCGTCTCACAAAAATAATGAGATTAAACACATGCTTCCAATTTAATAACTCTGTGGAAGATTGCTTTAACCTATTATTAATTTGAGACATAGCTAGAACCACAATCAGAGTTACAACTCCGATCATAATTAGCTGCATAGTAATAAGCAGCAAAATCAACGGAGCAGAAAACACTGAGAGTCTTGTTGACAAAATATCGTTTTCTGAACAATAAGCCTTTTCACGGCCATAAATATTTAAACAATTGGAAATCACATACGAAAATCCGAGTAAAGCTGGTGTTAAAATTATATATAAATATTTTAAACGTTCAGTTAAATTGGTGTAAAACGATTGGAAATTTTGGATAAGGGTTATCTCGGAATTACGAAAAGCTTTGTGAAATTTGGTACTATATGAAGTAGTCCAGTTATTTAAAAGACGTGCCAAATCCTTTACTGTCCAAAACGATGTCAAATAAATAAACCCGCCTAAAATATAATATTGAGCGACATATGCCGCCATGACCTTGCCACCAAAACCTTCAGAATCGTCTTTTAATGTAATGTTATTATGTGAATTGGATATAGCAGTTTGTTCTAATGAGGAAACTATTAAATAATGACTAACTTTAGAATTTCCCGATATAATTTGATAAATCGTGTAAAAACCAGTAACGCAGTATAATAGTTGGATTAAGAACGAATATAACGAGTGCCATGATAACCAATTAAAACTAAACCTGTATTGGATATAGTTCAAATATTTACTTTTTTCGTACTTGGCTTTATGATTATTTGGTGCTTTGAATATGGTTTCGAATGCTAAGGGAACAGAACCTATAGTTCTTAATGGACGTAAGGTTTTTAAGAATATTTGTCCCAAAATTGCCGACGTTTCTTCGGAATTTCCCATTTTGTTTTTTATGTAAGTTACGAAACTATGTCTACTGTTTTAAAACCTTGTTTCAACTGACATTGAAATGTCATGATGACCCATATTAAAAGTCGAGGGAGATAAATGCTAATAATAAGTATCCATTTCATTTTATTTGTCCTATTGTTGTAATGTAATGATACATTACGGTAGAATAAATAAAGGCGTGCTCATAATAAAGAAAAGATATCAATTTCGAATTTTTCCATTAATAAAAATAAAACATTCACAATAAATCATTACAGATGGAACATAATTTCAAAAGCTTTTATGAAATAACGGCCAGACTATGGAATTACATTAACAAAGTAAACAATATGTATGAATGAAAGTTAGTTCATCCCAAAATGTAAATAGGGCGAGTTTGTTCAAATATAATAGTATTTTATTATTTTATCACGTGGAAGGCTCACTTTTGTAATTTTGATGGCAAGGTAGATATTTTGCTCAAGAAATTTAGTCACGCATCCATAATAATGACAACTTCAGGAATAGCTATTATTCAAATTGTGGCTCAATTCAATCTTTAGGTTGCTAGCCAATCTTAACATAAGACGGGGCATTTGTCTTAAACTGGGAAAAACCTGAAATCCTAAAGTGAGCGACACAATCCATTTAAAAAACTCCAAATAAATTATTGTACACTTTTTTGCAAGCAGTTAGCTTATAATTAACATATAACCAATTTTCTTAACTGATACGATTACGGCAATCATGGATTTCCCAAAAGTCTGTTTTAGTTTTGACTACTTTCTATCTAATATTAAGATGTATCTTGGGTTTGCAATAATAGTTCTTAAAAACAAAATTTACTGGTCTGGCATGTACAGATCCTCTTATCAGGATACCAAACCTTTTTGAATTGGTAATGTGTATTAAAATAAATAGTAAGGACGCTTGAGTTCTTATGACACAACTTGATTTATGAAATTTTCTTATTATGTTTGGTCACGAAAGCTAATATGTTCAAACACAACGTGCTATATGATATATTGTACAATGGGTATGTACGATTTAGCATAAGGTACAACACAGCCATATCGAATGAGGTTTCTATTACGACAAAGCAGTTAAAGAAGAAGGATAAATGAACGATATAACAAAGTAATTATTTTGCATAAGCGTCTTAAGTCTCAAAGTAAAAAGTCTAAAGACTTTGAGACTGAAGCGGCTTATGCAAAATAAATATTTTACGATTATATCATATAACGTCTTATTTTTAAACTCGTAAGCTTCGTGACGAAACTACCTTAAGAGAAACGGAAAAACTTTTACTGGCGTGTAATAACACAGCGCGAGATACTTTTCTATTGAATAAATAAAAATAATAGTTAAAGGAAGGCAGAAGTAAGGTTACTTCAAAAGCACGTTACTACTTATATTGATATAAATAACCAATGCAAAAAAAGTTATGGTAACGTAGCGATAAATGGGTCTTTACATGTGTCGTACCAATAAATATGGGTTTTTCGAGAATTGTAATGGCAAGCCTGCCAAGATAAATGTTAATAAGCGATAAATGTTAGTCTAAACTCTAACAGACTTCGAGGAAAAAGCCACGCGTGCTTTAATAGTAGCAGTGAAGGCAAAATAATTAAAAGTAAAACCTAAATAATGGGTCTTGTTAAAACGGTACAAAAAGTCAAACTGAATACGTCAATCAATTTTTCTAGTTTCAAGTATGTTATTAACCCCAACATTTATTACGTTTGTGTTACGACAAACGAGTCAAATATTATTTATATTTACATATTTTGAAGAGAACATCTATATACAATACACGATTGAGTTAAATTATAGATTGTGGTTATAAAGAAATGTTTTAGCTAGAATATATACTAGATGACAACATTATTTTAAAACCCTGTCAAATACATTTTACAATAGCTGATCATCTTTTGACGAAGTTAAAGTTGATAACATATCACTATTAGAGACATCAGCTAATTGGAGTATAGCAATGACATAAGTTGTGCAGCTGTTTAAAACCTTAAAATTCAAAAGAAAGATAAATATTTGTAAACCAATTTCATTAACTTAATTTTGAAACTAAAAGGTTAAATCATTACCGTAAATTGAAGCGCTCGCTTAAAGTCGACTAATTTACAAATTGTGTAGTCAGATGGCTTGATAGTGACGTAGTTTATAAACATCTCCATCTGGAATACAAAAGTCCAAAAAGTTAGAAAGGTTATTATTGCCACAAAATGAACATATTTTAATTTAATAGGTATATTTGCTTACGTTAAATTGTTCGTAAAATGACTTAAAGGTGCGTATCCCAGATGACCGTAAACTATTTAGAATTTCTTTTTCAATCTTCAAAACCTTTTCATTCATAGTAACAAGTAACCAAAACGTAAAATTTTGCAAAACGGATAGTCCCAAAGAAATTACTACCATTGGAACAGGCATATCGTCCTTTAGCAACCAAAGTACTATAATCCAATTAGTTACAGAACTTGTAAAGTAGAATGCCGATAAAGCAAGTTGAACAGGTCCACAGATCTTTTGAACCAGTTTATACTGGCGTCTCACAAAATTTATGAGACTAAACACATGCCTCCAATTTAATAGCTGTGTGGAAGATTGCTTCAACCTATTATTGATTTGAGTCATGGCTAGAACCACTATCCATGTTACAACTCCGATCATAACAAGCTCCAAAGTAATAAGTAGTTTAATTAATGGAGCAAAAAACACTGATAATCGTGTAACCCATAAATCTTGTTCCGTACAATAGCTTAGTTGACTGCCATAAATATTTAAACAATTAGAAATCAAATAACTATATCCAAGTAGACATGGTATTAAGACTATAAATAAATATTTTAAACGTTCTGCTAATTTGCAAAATAACTGGGTAAAATCTTGGGCAGGACTACAGTCTGGATATTTAAATGCTGCGTAAAATTTGGTAGCATATAAAGTAGTCCATTTATTTAAAAGAGTGGCCAAGTCTGCTACGGTCCAAAACGAGGTTAAATATATTGACCCACCTAATATTTGATATTGGACAACGTAAAAGGCCATAACCTTGTCGGCAAAATTTTCGGAATTTTCTTCATGGGTGTAATTATTTACTATGGAGATATCAGATTCTTGCTCGCGGGAAACAATTAGATAATGACTGACTTTGGAATTTTCCGATACAACTTGATAGGTTATATAACAACCGGATAGGCAATAGCTAAGTTGAACTAAAAACGAGTATAATGAGTGCCACGAAAACCATGTAAATTTAAAAATGTACAGAGAAGAAATTGAAAAGTTTTGAAAATTTTGAGATTTTTTAATTTGTGGTTCTTGAATAACGTTTTCGAATGCTAAAGGCACACAACCAATAGCTCTTAGTGGACGTAAAGTTTTGTAAAATATTTGTCCTAAGGTGGACGAAATTTCGTCGGAAGAGCACATTTTTTTGTAACTTGCCCAGTTATGTGTATGGTTTAAATACCTTCTTCAAACTGACATTGAAATGACACAATAATCCAGTTTAAAGTCGACAAAGATAAAAATCTTTCATGTAGGCATTCCATTTTCTTAATGTTGTAATGTGATGACGCAATCAGGCTGATAACTGTGGACCTGCTCGTATTAAATAGGAACAATATTTATAAGAATTGTCCATTTATAAGAATCAAATATTTTCAATGTAAGATGTCATAACATGTATTCCTAATAATAAAGCTTTTATACCATAATGTTCAAGCTAGGGTCTTGTGTCCGCAAAGTGTACAGCATATTTGGACGAAGTTTTATCCATCCCGAAATGTAAACATGACGAATTTGTTCAAATGTGAGAGTTTTTTGATCATGTGGTATATTACTAAATTCTATTAATTTTTTAAAAAATTTCTAGATTAATTCAAATGATTTGTGGCCACTTTATCTAAAATTCTCAACATTATATCATTATTAGCATTACAACAAGAATTGCTATTATGTTTACTTTCAAAAGAAACTTTGTACTTACTTAATTTAGTATCGTAAGGGCCAGCCCTTTACCAATCTAGTTAATTTGTTGATATAACGTTAAGAGTAAATGGAGACGTTAGTAAAGTAGATTTAGTTTTTCTTGTATTTCTGAAGAAATGAATGCTTTACTAAAGATAAGATAGAGTTCAAAACACAGTAAAATTTGAGGATCTTCGTTCACAAAGCTATAAGAATAAAGCTTACCGCTTTCATACTAAAGACGTGCATTCTAAATTAACTTCGGTTACATGTTCCACTTATCTCTTTAACATTTTATTTGTCATGATGAAAAACTCATTTGATTTGGCCATTTTTTAGCTTCCGTGGTAGAACGTAATGATAAATAATTTTAAAATGAAGTTGCGTCAGAAGCACTCAGTTATAGTTACTATTTATGCTGGTATGAATGCTCAATGCCAAAAGCTCAGGTAACGTTTTAAATGGAACGGTATTTGTTATACCATTTCATATTGTTTTATAGAACTTAAATATGGCAAGCCCAAGATAATTGTTAATACACGATAGAAAGTAGTGTAGACTATTACCGATTTTGGAGAAAAGCCACAATTGGCGTAATCACAAATATTTAAGAAAGATTGTTATATCTTAATTATATAGCTTCTATAATTGGATAGAATAAATTATTTTCAAATGCTAAAATGCACCCTGTCAAAACTTATTATTATTTGTTACTTATTAAAATGCACCCTGTCTTATTTTTCTAAACGACAATATAAATGTTGCATCTATTCAAGCATACTTTTAAAAGTGCCAACATTAAAATGAGTTTCCCATGAAACTAACGAGGGAAGTATTCCTGCCCATTTCGACAGATCGGCTTGATACTCCGGCCAGATTTAGGTACTAATATAAGATAATTATTCCCCAAGCCATTGGTCTCCATGGCCACTTATTCGCCAGTAAGATAAGTT
>JAQFZH010002645.1:0-15881 GCA_034695485.1 Entomobrya nivalis | reverse complement strand
CCGTTACTCCTGTACCGTTAAACCGATTTGGCTGAAAATGACTAGCGATTGACCCCTTGACCTGAGGAGTCTGTGTGACAAGTTTGAAGAGAATCGGTTGAAGGATGTCCAAGTTAGAGCGCACACGGACAGACGGACGGACAGACGGACAGACAAACAAACTAAAATTATAACTACGATGAATAGATTCATCTACGTAATAAAGCAATAAAATACGTTTTGGGACTCCACCACGTTTTTTTTTATTCTGTAAACCAAATGGAAAAGGCAATAAAACACAAGCCACAATTACGCATATCAGTTGAGATAGAAATGGAGCAATTATCTAGATTGTAGTTTTTTTACCTTTTGATGTGCATGCTTGTCGAGCAAAAAAATACATGCCAATTTGGGGAAAAAAACACCCGAGTTTTGTTATTTTTTCGCAAAAGAGAAAGTGATGCCAAAAGAATGGGGAACCATTCATCTAGTTAATTTGTGTGCTTTTGTTTGTTTATTTTTGGCGAGTCAACTAGACTCATGTGCAGGTTATTTATCTAAATTAGAATATATGTTGTTTAGTAAGCAATTTCTCTTGTTTGGATAGTTTTTGTAAGGGAAAGTGTATACATGTTGACCAAGCAAAATAACAACAAAAAAAGATAACAAGTGGAAAGGGTCGAATATTGATGACCACTGTAAAAAAACAAGTTTTATGGGTGCCAAAATAGGTAAACATTTCATTAGAATTATGGTTCATCCGTTTTTGGAAAATTTTAGCGTTCGAATATAAAATTCGAATAGTTTCATTTTTTAAATATTTCAACACGATTTTAAGCCATCCAAAAATGCCATGTTTTTTAAACAATTTGGTTTTCTCAGTTACCTCAATTCGTAGAATATTTTTTGTACCTTTTATCCTAAATAATAAATAATAATTTTGTGGCATTCTCATCCAGCTTAGTTTCTAGCAAACTTCAGAAGAAAAACCCGAATTTTTGCTAACGTTTTCCTCTCCTTTCTCAAATCCCATTATAAATACATATCATTATACCTACTTTTACCAGAAAACTTTTAAATTCTCTTCCTTTGAGTCTTTTCCCAGCATATTTGGAAAAGATACTAGACAAGCTTTCTAATCTCTCGACTTCCTTCCTTCTCAAAAGTTCCGATCAGGTTTTATAATGTATGCTGTTCTAAAACATGACTTTCTCTTCCCTTTATTTTTACTCTTTTGCTATTTCCCATGCAAATCCAGTGTCATTCCTATTATTTTAGCAAGGTATTCCGTTCCAAGCTTTAGAGACAATGTAGATAATAAATAGCAAAAAAGTGTTCTGTGCTTTATACCAGGTATATATTGCAAAATAGAGTCAATATTATCATTTCCCATGGATAACTAAACTGTGACACTAGCAGTTAAACTAAAAGGCTTGGTAAAATCTTAATGGATAAAGTTTAAACTTAATTCGACTTACAATATTTTGAAAATTTGAAAAATCGATCAATATTTTTGCAGAAAACTGGCGCCATTTTTGAAATATTTTTAAACAGATAAGCTGGATTATCAAATAGTACGTTTAACTAATACAGCGTTATGTTTTACCCAAAAACGGCAACCTTTTTGCAAAAAATCTCACTACTAAATATTTCAGTCCAAAATGAAGTTTAGGCAAATGAACACTGCGCTTCCCACACAAAAAAAAATCATTAAAATTCCCTCCACGTCCTCCATCTCTTTCCCCCTGGTGTGAATTATTCTTCTTCAAAAAAACTCAAATCCCTCTCTTCTTCTCCTTCCTTCTCATATCTTTTTTTACCCATCTTGCAACTTGTAATGAATCAACCAAGTAAGTCTGTCTGCTTGCAAAAAAAGAACACGACAATATTACAACTTGCCATTTTGCTCTACATGATAAAGATACGCGGATATGCATGATGCAAGACATAAAATATGGTAGTTCTTTAGTCTCTCTCTCTCACCCGACTTAACGGAAAGCTGATACCACTGCAACTCACTCTTGTACCCAAACCACCGCAATTTATATTCCTTTCTATTTTTCAAACCCGCTTTTCTGAATACTGAACACTTGCTTTCTCCCGCTTTCCATTTCATTTCTACTTTCACTGCAGATCTCCACGACACTAAACTAGGTTGCAAACATGCATACAAGCCCATTCCATGCATCTGTTCTACTTTTGTTTAAAATATTCCTATAAAGAATGTAGTCGTTTCACATGATATATAACACGTACTCTATATTTATGCTTTGATGATTAATTGCAGAGACAAAAATGAACTTGAGGTATTGGTGGAGCACGTAGAAAACGCACTTTCGTATCAGTTGTTTCGCTACTCTTTCTATATATTTTGCGGGGAACAATTACCATTTGACCTATTTGTTTTCCAGATAAAAAAATGCCTGAGAAGCAAAAAATGTATGAGGCAAGTCTTCAGTGAGTCATAAATATAAAAAAATGGGGAAAATCTACTTGTTATTTTTTCAGCAAAACAAATAAATATATACTGAAATACGGTTAGTAAACAAATTAATAGGAAAACAGGGAAAATATATACTCATGTTTTTATGTTTATGCTTTTCGAAGAAAGGTATACTAGTTTTGCGTGTTTCTCGAGTGTGTTATAATGTGGTTTGAATAGTGTTGCTGGTAAACTAGGGAGTCGGTAGGGGAAAAAATACAAGAAAACTCGAATAAGCTTTTGTGAGGTTTGGGGAAAGGTAAGGCCGCATTGTAAAAAGCAACACGGATTTTTACTAGTTTGGCGGAAACCTGGGTTTTTTATGGTATTCGCATAGCTTTGCATTCACTAGTAGAATAAACATTTGAATAAAAAGCTCATTGAAAGGCGGTAGCACTTGCTTTGTATAGTTTTTTTCAGCATAGAAAAATGTTTCAATGGTAAACGCGTTTTTGATATATTTTTTTGCACAGCTTTATGTATATTGACTTTGATTTTATGATTGAAAAACAGCTTGGAGCAATTTCTGTGAATTTGGTTTTCGAGACTGAAGTATTTTTATGTTTAAATTAAATGCAAAAAGTAAATATTTGCTATTAAGTCAAGTTCCTGCTATGCTTTTGGTTTCATTACATCACTTTCCTTTTATTCAGAATGATAATTGCGTTTTATCAAGTGCCGTTTCTTTAGAAAGCGAAAAGAAAGAAAAGTTATTTTCCAAAGTTGAAAACTTGTAGAGTTTTGAAGGACATTTGCATAATATTATTAAAATGTGTTTGTATGCACGCTTGTTTGAGTATACGAAAATGAATGGAAAGTCTGGAGAATAGAAATAAGAAGATTTCCCTAAACAGTTAAACAACCCGTTTTTTGGTTTCAGAGTGTTTTTGCATTTGCGGTTGAAGTAGCCTCAAAAATCTAAGGTTTCTGAGTATTTATGAATGGTTAACAGTTAAAACATAAGTGTATGCTCTTAGTGTGTTTGTTTAGTTTATCGTCTATGCCTTAAAAGAGAATATGTGCCTATCTCTCTTTTATTCATTATTTTCATGAATCTGAAAAAGGGAGCAAGTTTGTAAAACATGGTAATAAAAAACTTTAACTATGTTTTGGTATGTTTAACTATGTGAGTTGTACAAGGCGGTATTTTGTGGAAGGTGAGATGATATTTTTGTTAGTCTGAATTTAAGTCCTTTCATTATGTCCTCTCTCACGGCAATACTTTTAATGATTACAGTCGTAAAAACCGTTATAAAAGCTGAGTATTTGCAGTAAAGTCTAAGCTTTAGTTCGAGATAAATTATAACCATTAGGCTAGAGCAAATCTACAGTAGAGTCAAGGTTAAATCGTTCCCGTTCTAAAGCACCTATGTGCCTTGGAAACATAATACAGGGTTACATATGTATATTCGAGAAAGTTCTGTGGTATACTTTTGGGAGAGAAAAAAAGTTTTTTAGAAATTATCACAAAAGTTACTAATGAGAAATGCATCTTTGATAGAATTCACAATGAAAAACGGTAATGATCACCAAAAAAAATTTCATAAGGGAATTCTAAGAACTAAAAAAGTTTTTTTTTTAGTTTGCTTTGCGGTTTGTTATTTTTCCGCCACATTATTAGTTTTCTCCGTGAAAGTGTGAAATCCATCAAAAAGAAAAAGTAATTTGATGGACGAACGTCTAATGAGAAAAGGTTTTGTCATTTGGAAAATCGATTAGGGACGATAACATCACACCTTTTAGATATTTTTTATTCTAAAGCCTTTTTGACTGTTCCTTTTTTTCAGTTTTTGACAATAGTCGAAAACAGTATTTTTGGAAAGGCTGAAATTTTATACGTAAAAATTATCGATTATATTTTTTCTCAGTATTTCGATTAACTCTATATTTTTCAACAGATGTATCCTAAATATTTGTGCGTCGTTCAGATGAACCCAAAAAAATCCTAGAATTTACGCCCAAAGAGTACGTAAACCTGTCACCTGAGTTCTCTCCCCATTTTTTATTTACGCGTTTAGGTCTTCTGAAATATTGACTACAGAAACCTTTCGCTACACCTAAATAAATGGCTTTTCCCTCCAAAAGAAGTATATAGAAAAAAGGAAAGGTAACTGAACTACAAGGCATAAACCTTTTTTCCTCACAATATTGAATGAAACAAACTATCAGAAAGTACTGTAATGGAGTGTTTTACATTCTACTTTTCCCCTCCTTTCTAAACACTTTTCCCATTTATCAGGATCGGACAAAAAAAGAAGAAATGTTCGTTGATGCAGACACCAGATATATTGCCTAATGCAGATGGATAGTATTTTCAAGTAACAAAGTCGTCACAGTGCAGTACTGAGCAAAAAATACGTTACATCTTCATTTTTTTACCAAAAAATATATATAAATAATGTACACACGTCCACCCACGCACTTAAATTTAAGCAAACTTAAAACGACACAAGTAAAAGTTTTCTAGATTTTTTTTTTGAAAAACTTCTAACTTGATTCGTTTTATAATATTTTATTTCACATCATGAATAAAAAAAGTAAATGGACTTCACATTTCTAAAATTTTCAAGAAAAACTTTCGTTCATATTTAATGTACGAAACAATGGGTTTCTATGAAATTCTCCAAGTTTGGAACCCAATAACCAGACAATGTCCCTTCTGTATTTGATAACCCATAAAACCCAAATAGTTTTGCGGTAACTCGGACTATAAAATACACAATGGGAATAAAGTTTGGTATGGCCAAGTCTACAAAAAAAGTGCTGATCTTACGAGAGAGCGTAAATATAGATCAAATTAAAGAAAGAGCATTTCAGCTCCCCAAGCACTTCGTTTTCGAGCGAGCAATTCGATCTCTTTTTGGAAGAAAAGCATGGCCTTCACAACAAATATTTTATAAGAATGTATACCTATTTTTGCCGAATTGTTGCTGGGTATTCCAGTCAAGGTCGACCGACGTTTTATCATCTAATATTCATAACGCCTTTTTACTATTGTCTGGAAATTTCTGCTCTTTTGGTTTTACGATAGAATCGAATTTATGCTACTAACCCAACAATAAAAAGTGAATTCCCAAAAGATATCGATTTTATTGTTAAGGAAAACCTTGAGACTTTCAACTATTTTTAGTTGAATACCAAATATATTCAATATTTAAGAGTTGTGAAAGTTTTTTGGCTTCAAATATTATATTTAATTAATATGCTAATATTTTTTTTCAACTTTTTTATTAAATTTCTAGTGATAGGACACGTTTCGGATGGAACCACCGACAAAAAGGCGGACTCATCATTGGCCTCCTTTTCATCTTCATCTAACGCCCAATCCACAAAGTTAGCTGAATCGGATGTGTACACAGTAAGATCTCAATTTTCCCCAGTGAATACCCAAGATATTCACTCAAATCAACAAATAAACTTAGTTAATAGTGAAAACAGTGCTACGAGCTCAGTATTTGCTCAAAAGAATCCAACAATTAGTTCAAGTTCCAATATAAATAGCAAAAATATCGCACTACAATCCGATTCTCCACCAAAAAACCAGTCATTAATCAACTACAATATTACCACAGAACCATCTATAGTTTCACAAAATGCTCACTTATCAACTCCATCCATATCCCTATCATCTTCAGAAAATAATCTTTTTGTGCAACAACAACAACGACAACTACAGCAATCGTCATCGTGCAGTAGCTGTCCATATATCGACCATGTGGCGTCAACAAACGTAACAGCATTACTTGGAAAAATGGCGTATCTAACTTGTCGAGTCAAAAATTTGGGAGATAAGACTGTGAGTTAAACCATTTTATTAAACGTTCTAAAATATTTCATATTTTCTAAGCATTTAACAGCAATACAATGTATTTCAATAGTTTTCTGTAAAAAAACCAAACAAGCTTATTTTATGAGTGGCGTCGAGATTTGTGCGTGCTCAAAAGCATTAGTAAGCCAAGTCACACACAACTCAAATCAAGGTATACTTTTGATTAATTTGAACAATCTATCTCACTTTTCCCGAAAAATACCAACTTTTTCCAAGAAACAAAGTACCTAGCTGGCTGGTAAACGACACATGTGTAACTTTTACCCATATCACACGTTTTACAAACACGCACAAAAATAAACGAAACAAGCTGTGATTTTTGAAAAAAGTATAAAATGCTGAAATACCGTTTTTTATACTTGACATAACATTTGTAAAAGTTTCTAAGCTTTAAAAAAAGTAGTTGCGACTTTTTATGTAAAAAACAGCCCCAGTAAGTATTATGGATACTACAACTGGCGCTTAGACATTTTTTTACAAGAAATGCTGTCGTTTTCATGTGTCAGCGGATTTTTTTTCTTAAAAAAAGAACAGCCTGTCATTACAAAAGTTGTGAAGACATTTGGATTAAAGCAGAGTTTTTACAAGAGAAGGCAATGCGAAGCAACGAACCATAAATGATTACGTTTATTTTATCCAACTGACTGTACACACATAACCGTGTACATAGACTTTGCACACAAATGGAACTCAATCACAGTCAAGAAAGATTTTTTCACTAATTTTCACTTTTTTTTACAGTCTTCTACTTTCCTAAACATTTTTTCTTGAAGAAAGAGAAATAAAATCTGACTAGCTATATATTATAATGGTACTAAATTCAGTTGAAAATCTGTACAGTCGTCTTATCACAATTTTCATGACTGCAGCAAAAAAAGAAAACTTGGTTCAAACTCAAACAAAAATTTCTGCTTTATATACAAACCCAACTTAGCATAAAAACTTGCGTAACAAAAAATCTCACACGTAGATTCATCATAAAAGAGTTACTCTTAAAACATGTACAATTTTTTGTGTAAATTTTACGCACCTTATTGCTTTATTCGGCAAACAGTGCTAACAAAGTTGACAATTCGTTTTGCAAACTCAACCCTTTTAAGAAAATGTGTTTAACTGTAAAGTATTAAGTGTAGCGACGTCAAAAACACGCGAAGTTTTACAAAAAATCTAAATCCTTTTTCTATTCATTTTTATTTCAATCCAAAACTTGTGAAAAGAAAGACAAGTCAATTTACTGGGGAAACCAGAGAAATTCTCCCATTTTCTCAATTCGCGAAAAAAACTCGAATCTATTCTAATACCTAGTTGAACATTTAACGTTCCCTGAACTTTATCTATGGCTTGGTTTAAAGCTGAAACAATATATATGTAAATTTAATAAATAAGTTAACCTTTTTTGCAAATATTCCACCATATATTCTATTCCACCTTATCACAAACTTTCTCCTTCAACTGACCCTTCAGCGGACATTGTCCTTTCGTCAGTATATCAACATATTTCGTTCAAATTCTCACAGGTAAAAATTCCCCTGCAGAATTTTCACATCATCCAATCTAAATCCCCAAAAAAGTTCAAATAGGTAACAGCTCAAGTTCTATTTGATATCCTATTTTATTTATGTGTGTGAATACTTGACATGTACCCAGTTTTCACTCCCACATTTTTTATATATCTCAATTTTTTTACGGAAAGGTACTACCAGAATATTTTCTTCTTCTTTCATACGACCATAAAAAGTTGCAACTTTACTACTTTTATTTGCAGTTCGTGCACTGCACCAATATAATTCTCCATCTAAAACAGACAGGAAAATTACAGTACAGCAGTAATATTTTTTCTGTGCTGCTCCTATTATTACTATTGTTAACGTTTTAGGTACTTCAATTGTCGTTTACGTTTCAAATTATTTTGAATGAGTCAAGAATTTTCTTGAATGGGTACAAACGGACACATCACAATATATTTTTTCTAAAGGATACACACCCATATGAAATACCTGGGAACTCCCACAAAAACTTTTGCTTTTCCCAACAAAATCCATTCCCTTCCAAACTTTAAGCTTTAGTATTTTCCTTAATGAAAAACACATA
This sequence comes from Entomobrya nivalis, assembly GCA_034695485.1. Lineage (NCBI taxonomy): Eukaryota > Metazoa > Arthropoda > Collembola > Entomobryomorpha > Entomobryidae > Entomobrya > Entomobrya nivalis. Next base: position 7,500 of record JAQFZH010002645.1, on the reverse strand, counting down.
GCAAAAACTGGATAAAGTTTTGGGCAATAAGAAAATGAATGAATACACTATTATAAATATATAAACCTTAAAGCTAACCTAGATTTACATTTATTATTGCTCCTATGCACGCAAGCAACCAACCATGCAAAAATCCGGAGAATTTTCTCAACCGAAACAGACAAGTGGTTTTGGCGAGAGAAAATCAGAGAAATGGAATGAGTTTCAGGCAGTCAGTCAGCCACTTTCTGTCCCTACTTAATTTACATAATAACCGTGTCCCCATTATATTTGTACTAAACTTGACTTCTAAAATTCTACTAAACTTGTTTCACAAATGAAAAAGAAACATCAATTTTGTTAGAAAGGAAATATGTTCAACGACAGAAATACGGTTGCGATCTTCAAATAACCTTCAAGTGGAATTCTGTTGTCCATTTAAATAAACTAAACAAGGTAGCTGGTTTGATTATGCAGATAGTTTGCTAACGTATTTCATGGATAATTACTAATATTTTTCAACACATTTTCAATCTTGTCCTTTATTTCGTTTGACGCCGTTTGACCTTTTATTTAAATGTAATTTTAAATAGATACACATTTTTATACCATTTTTTGCTAAAAACGTCAAACAAAAAGTTTGTCAATTTATGGTTGTTATTTTAACGATTGTACCATTTCCATCCCAAATAAAAATGTTTTTTGTGTCGTTGAAGCTTGAAAAGCGTGATAATTATGACACGTTGGAAATGACAAGGGAAAAGCGTGTTGCTTACTCGCTCACGCACGTAGTCCCTTTTCACTTCAATAACATTCCTGTACATTAAATATATTTATAAATAAACTACAATTATACACTGGTATATCTATTTCGCACAAAACAATGCTATTTCAAAGACCCCCAATCCACTTTCGTGTGAAAAGAGATAAAAGCAGATAACTCAACTTTGCCATTTCGTGCGCGTTTCATCTCTTTTTGTGGTTAGTCGACTGTTTTCTCTCATTTAATTGATGATCGCATGACATGCCTTTCATACCATTCCATAGAACATCAAAAAATGCTTACACATTTCGATTTTTCTAACAAAATGGTTCACTTCTGCACATTCCTCCTCTTTCACAAAAATACATATAAATGGAATTCTATTGCCTAGTTTTCCAGTATTATCAAAAACATTGCCTAGTTGTGTCAATTAATTTCCAACCTGAATAATTTTCTAACACAGAAATCAAACACTATAGAAATTTTAGTAGAAATAAACACAAAAAAAGTTCAACAGCGCTTGAGTCTTTTATGGTGTTTTTAATTAGCAAATTTTAATCACATTTTCAATACAATTAACGTGTATAGATAACAATTGAACTTAGCTAGTATAAAATGTTTAAAAATTGACTATACGAATATATTCGTTAGGCAGAAAATTTAAACAAACTTTGTATAAAGTTCGAAAGTCCATGAACATCTATCCATATTACTTACCCTGGCATGCTTCAGTTATTGAAGCAGAAGAATATATCTGATATATTCAGTGTAATTAACGTATATATCATTATTTTCCTTTTAGACCAGTTGTCTGCGGCCAGAGGAGAAAAAAAGAATACTGGTTTATATACCAAACCAGACTACATGATTTTACCCCTTTTCTGGTATCTAGTTTTCATGCCAAAATATTATCTATTTTCACTGAAATACTTATACGTCGCTCTAATATATACTTATTTTAGTTATATGTACGTATATATCTACGTTTATTATAAAGACAGATATGTATGGCAACCACATTGCTGGAGTCAGTGAGACTGGATTGTATCCATAATTTAAAGGAGAATGGCAAAAGAACAAGTTTATTGGGCTCTTCCCTTCTGACAAATATTGCTTTGCTCTCTTGCCATTTGCAATCCCATAACTTTTATCCAATCCACTCCAAATCCACCAAAAAGCAAGCCCTCTTCTCCTATCCAAAAAAATACTCATCTTGTAAAATTACTGTTATGATGCAAACATAGTCATCATGATCCACTCAACCAGTGAAAGTGAAGCAAAATAAAAACTAAAGAGTAATACGCCGAAAGATTATAATGATATGAGAAGCAAAATGGGGAAAAGGGTTCGGAATTCTTTCCTTTTTTCATCCGTTTTTCCCTATTCTTCCATTGCTACTCATTTTTACTGATAGAATAGCTTTGAGCAGCTGTGCTTCAGAGAGAAATAATTATTTTTGGCAGTGCACTTCTCTCTTTCTCTTTTCACTTTACATTTTTTGTCAGATAGCCAACTCAACTCATTTACAGGACCAATAACAATAAATGGATGTGTAATACGTAACTACACTACTTCTGGAATGTGAGATATTTAATTCCAAAAACAAAATAAGGTAGATTAGCGGGCGACATGACTAACGAGCAGTTTTTTTTGTGACATGGTCAGTTGCCAAATTTTGGGGTATTTCGACGCCAATTTTAATTAAAAATGGTTTGGCCAGTGAATATTTGTCATTTCAAGTTTAAATATATTATTTTTACAGGATGTATAATAAGTATATATTTTGTTTTGATTTTTTTTTAATAAACAGGTATCCTGGGTGCGACATCGGGACATTCATTTACTAACTATTGGCCGATACACCTACACAACCGACCAAAGATATCGGGCCATTCTACAGCCCACTACTGACGACTACACGCTGCTAATCAAGTATCCTCAACATAGGGACTCGGGCATATACGAATGTCAAGTTTCCACAACACCCCATCTTAGTCACTATGTTCATCTTAGAGTTGTCGGTAAGATCATAAATTTAAACTTGTAAAAAACATTGAGCTTGTTTGGTTTTCATTTAAAGTAAATATACACACCAGCGTTATAAATAGCTTGTTATCCTTTCGAAACCCATAGCTTGGATACATATCCAAACATTTTCGATTTTCTCATTTGCTTACTTTCCATTTGTTTTTTTCTTCGCTTACAAAATTCAATTTTCTCTATTTGTACAATTTCTGGCAACAAGCCTACACGATGTTTTCACTAGAATCCTTTAAACTTACTTCCTATACCATCGGAACTAATTTCGATCCCTATTGTTTTCAAATCATCAATGAAACATGACTCTTGTTTCAACAAAGAGCATTGACATTGCCTCCAGCATGTAAAAACATGAATAATGTATGAAACAAACAGTGTAAGAACAAAAACCAAGCCATGATACCCTACAAAAAAATAACACCAAATATATTTGTTTCGATACGATACAAATAACAGTATGAACTCTAAAATGAACTTCCTGAAAATCAAAGACAAACAATGGAATCGTAACCAGGGGCAACGAGAGATACACGTGTTCTTTTATAAACACATATACTTGTCTTATTTTGTCGTCAAATGACTTTCTCTTTTCTTCTCCGAAAATATTGGCTAGTTTCCCTCGGATATATTTTTTATAGTCTGAGCAGCTTCCTCTCTCTCCTTTTCTCTATCATTTGCTTTATGGGCTGATACACACGAGTGAATTGTTCTTTATTTACGACAAACTTTATTGGTCTGGTTGGTTGGTTTTTGGGCTTGTTCTAACAATAATGTTTAGTACAGACAAAGATGAACATTATTATTATGATCCAAACCAAGTAAACTTGGAAGAGAGCAAGAGAAGAGTGATCAAAAAACTTGTAATTTGTATTGCCTTCTGGTGCACATATCCGGTATATCATTAACGATCTTGCTTGCAGTATCCATAGCAACCATGTTTTATAATAAACCTTAATACAAATTTATTATATCAAGTTGAAATGCAATTTTATATTAAAAATATCGTATATTTCGTAAGCTTGATTTGTAAACGATGAATTATTTTTATTTATCGGATGTGCTATTTATCTTTATAATAAGAAAGACTGTTGCACGGTTAATAATTTGCTTAAAACTTTTTGCAAACATTAGCCGCCTCACTTATTATAAACTTACGTAAAGAAACTAAAACCGGTAGTTACGTAAAAGCGGAACGCTCGTTTTTTTTCTCTTCCGGATAAATGTCCTTCTTAGCAGAGTTTTTTTTGCAAAAAGCCTCTAGTCAACTGACCTGAATTATTATTATTTTTTGGCAAAGGAAACAATTTGGAAAGTCATAAAGTTTTCTTGGAAATGCTACACTAAATGACAATGTGTCACAACTGGCTGGCTGTGTGTCGGAAGTGTCTTAAGAAAAAAAAAGTTTTTGGGGGTAATACTGTCACTTATGTTGTCCTTCTAATCTTGTGGTATGGTCTTAAGACTACTTATGAGGGAAAATGTAATGATATATCTTAAAAGTATTTTAAGCTTTCATAATATGCTTGCAGATATGTAACTGTAACATAACTGAGTTTAGCTAGGAATTAGGTTCCAAAAATTTGTCAAAATAAAATATCAAAGTTTAAGGGGAATTAAAAGTTGAATATATACGCCATTGATAATATGCGTGGGACGACAACAATCTGAATTTATTAAAAGGTCATATTTTCACCCAATTTCCCTTTTCCTTTGTATTTCTAAGAACCAGTTTTCCGTAAAATGCTAAAAGTTCTAAACTAACCGCACGTATACACACATCTTCGTACGAATTTATATTTTGTTAGACCTTTATTAAAATTATTAAAGGTGCATGTTTGTTAAAGTTATTGTAGCGTCATATTTATAAGAACTAGAGCAGTAATATATTTTTCTTCTTTTATCAACAGAACCTATAACTGAAGTGGTTGGTGGTCCAGATCTATTCATTGATCGCGGCAGTACAATCAATTTAACATGCACCGTAAAATTCTCCCCTGAACCACCATCTTATATCATATGGAATCACAACAATGCAGTAAGTGAATAAAAAATTGAATTCCTTTCCAGATTTAGCCCATCTGATAATTTTATAAGAACAATGCGCCAAAATATTCATTTGAGTTGGTGGACGGATATTTTTTCTATATTTTATTAGTAAAATGAATTAAGTTCGAAAGCAATTTATAAATGTAATACTAATCGAAAGACTCCATATTATCTCTAGAGAAATTAAACGAAATAAAGAAGGCACACAAATATATTACCCAATAGATGCTATTCCCATTTTATTGCTTTCCCCCAACTGAAACCCATCAAACCATACGTGACGTCATCAAAGTCGCAATTCTATATTCCAAGTGTATATTCCAACAGCAGTCTTCCAGACTCCCAAGAGCTTTTTACCACAGAAACCCTAAAAACCTTTTGCAAAACTACAAATTGCTTTGGGACTCTTATCTAAGATATATTTTTAGTTTTTGTGTCACACAATTTTTCCATCAGAACTTATCAAACTACTTGCAAAATTGTTGATGCAATTCCCTTTGGACAGCTTTTCAGAAACAGAAATTCTTTTTCAGACTAAAACACATAATTATTTCCGATTGAGTCAGTGAACTCGTGAGAGGGAAAATTGGGAAAAGTTGTATTTCATTAAATATTGCAGCTAAACTATAGATATTAAAAATGTTTTAAAGTATTTTTCCGTATTTCTACTTTTCCTTTGCAGATAATCAGCTACAATTCTCCAAGAGGTGGAGTGAGTGTGCTTACCGAGAAGGGTGAAACGACCACATCGTATCTACTTATCCAACAGGCTAAAGCCACGGATTCGGGTCGCTATTCCTGTAATCCTTCCAATGCAGCTCCGCACAGCATAAATGTCCATGTTCTTAATGGTAAGTTCTAAAGTAGCTCGATAGTTTGTAAAATTTCTCAAAATTGTGAAATATTCACAAAACGATTTATGAAATGTTTGGACTCGGCGTCAACAGGATATTTTACATTGTTTATCGTAGGATTTGTAGACGTGTCATGACTTTAATAACAAACAAACATATTTAGAGATATTCGTAATATTTCGTAGCCATTTTACAAAAAATAACGTGTTTGTACATTTATTCATTAGTAAGCCCACTACGCATTTTCTCGCATGTAGTTAATTTGTTACGCTACGCTCCGATTTTACTTGTGTCGAGATGAAAGAACCAACAACTACAAAAAAACCTTATTATGCGTACACTTTATTTTCCCTGCAAAGCAATTTAGAAAGCTGATAGGAAATGCCAGTCAAGTCTGCTTCCTTTTTCTACAGGGGAAACATTACTTGAGTGCGTGTATGCTTTTTTGGTGTTACGCGTAAGTCATTTTTCAAACCGTACACGCATTTTGCAACCGGTTTGTTGAACATTCTGGCTAACATCGCATACATGTATGTTTAACATACCATTTTCTCAACTTTGTTACATAATATAGCGTTATAAATATGTCACTATATATGTATTTAGATCAAGTCGAGTCGAAAATACACATTCTATTTAAGGCAAGCTTGGGAATAATGTTAATAATGTAGAACCAAGAAAACAAACCATTTTCACAAACTGGATTATATGCATAGCTATTTCTAATTAAGGTAGCCTATCTATATCAGTTTGGTTTATTGATATCGATATTTTTATAATGTAAACGTACGTATTGGCGACATAGCAATGATGACAGGTACTCTTTCCTTCTGTTAGTAAATAAATAGGACTAAAGTTGGAAAGACTCATTTATCTGAAAATTGCTTGTCTAATGTTTTGAATATATATCAAATACACAACACTGTTTCTGATCGTGATGGACTTTTGATGTGGAAATGCGTAATATTTGGCAATTAAGAGCAAACTTTGTTTGTACACTTTTGACGTAGACACGTTCAGTTTCACTCTTATCTCCATACCTATTTTCGTGTTTGATGATGGTGTAAACGACATTAAATACTTTGTGTGTATTTTATACCAACAACCTTTGCCATTTTAGTCAAACTAAACTAATATTGTTTGTTGGGATATAATTACGAATTTCCTAAGACGTTTAATAACGCTTAAAGCAACTTTACTCAACGCTTTGCCAATTAAATATTCCAGTTATCTGGTCACAACACAAAAAGAAATAAAGTCACGCTTAATATTTTACCAAGTCGTTGTTTACCTTAATACACGAAATTTCTTTGCAAAATATCGCATTGTAAAGCTTTCCACCCGTATTTATTTCTTATCTTAATTAAATACTAGCAATTAGCCAGACTCCGTACTGGGCAATACACACAAATCTCTAGTTTTTTCAAATCAATGAATTACAACATGAAATAACAATGTGCTCAATGGTATGTACTTATTTTCTTTTTATTAATATAAATTAGTTTTACATCATTCAAAACTGTACATTGTAATGATACATATAAAACAAATCTCAACAAATAACATGATTTAAAAACACCCAAGCAGAAAATATTAATTCAAAATCTCCCTGTACACACAATTATATGTATAAATGTTACTGTCATTTTCATAAATTAAACCTTGCCGTGACCCCTGTTTTATCTGTACAGACAGGCCATCCCTACTGCGTACTCTTGAAAAAGCGGTGTAAAGCTGTCCATGTGTAAAAACAGGCTCCGGCAAATAAACTCCGATTCGATCAAACGTCTGTCCTTGCGACTTTGTAATTGTCATTGA
>JAQFZH010002644.1:0-15888 GCA_034695485.1 Entomobrya nivalis | reverse complement strand
TGTAATACAATAATTTAAATCTATTCTAGGCTCTGATAGGGATTCATTGTCTATATTATCGCCCATCATTGAAGATGGTGCCGGTGACGCCATTTTAAATCAACGGAAACACAATAAATTTACAAAGTCAACTGTAAACTTTGCCAAAAACCTATATATCGACCGAATCTAATCTCAAGTCTTACAAACTAACTCAAACAACTGTTCATTTCATATGCGCAGTAATCTAACTGGTCAAACCATTGTAACACATGATTTTATTCTAACATACATATTATGATAAAATACTTAACGTACATATAGTTCCGATCAAACTTGACACCACATTCGTTTACCTACTGCTAGCAGAAAACTGGCGCAATATCACATTTCGCATTACATGGATAGTTACTGTGCTAAATGAAATGCTAAGATTTAAAGTTTTAAAGGAGCTTCTAATACATTATTGGGTAGCATATGTGTTTCCTCCTCCAGTGGTTCATTTATATCGGTAGACAGATGAACATGATGAGGTGGAAGACGAGCTGGCACCCACGCACCCACAAAAAATTAAACTCCACTTCAACACCAACAGTGACAGTGTGGTACAGCGTAAGTCAAAAAGCAAAGATAAGTAGTAGATTAGCAATGAATGATCTCGAAGAAATTAATAACATATTATTGAATATTCCATAACGTTTTTTTTACTTGTACGTCTGATTTACTTAATAAACCAAGTGTCTACGCATGTTTGTGTATGTATGTATTTTAAGTATATGCATGCGCATGTTTTATTCTACGCATTTTTCGTTTAATTCTGATATGTCACAATAACGTCTACTCCTGATTAGGTATATCGTTGAAAATATACAATTTTATTAACGAAGTACATTTTTGTTGGAACTTCTTAAGGCAATATACATGCATGATTTTTTTTACAGTTCATAACTGGCTAACTGTGTACAAAAAGCAGGTCGCAGATTGTCCAACTGCAATTTATCAATTTTATATGATAATAATTATCCATAGTATGTAGTGTGTGTAACTTATCACACGTTCATTGATTCTGATCATTCTGGTGAGAAATCTAAAAGTAATGATGATAAATGTGTAATTCAAAGTGCATCACATCTAGTTACAGTTCCAGCATGGAAAATTCCTTGCGTATTTAGAAAGTGTGGAGAAAAGAGCTACCATAAACTTGTGGTGTGACCAGTGACCAGGCAAAAATCTCATAATGCCCCAACTTTACATCAGAAACACATTTTTTTTACTTTCACTTCAATCTGTCGGTTTACGTTGCAGGCTTTTTTAAGTTGTTCGGATGAAAACATCACAAGATATTAAATTTAATTAAAGAGTTCAATGTTTAACCGAAAGTTATTGACTGCAATTAAATATATGTACTTTTGTACCTAGATTGTGCTATTTGTTCTTATGGGTCATACGTACCTAGTTTACTCCACAAATTCAAACTTGATGTCTATTGCCAAAAATGTAAGGATGACGGATAAAGATTTTGCCACTTAAGAAATGTGGTTAATTCTTGTTTGCGTTAAAGCATTAAAGCAAAGGTCATTGTGAGACAAGAAATAAAATCAGATTAAAAAAGGAACACTCGTTGGGGAAACTTTTGAAGTAAAATGATGAAAAAATGAAAAAGATTGATAAATATTTGTACACATTTCAAGATACAGAACGCTGGGGGAAATGATCAACTTTTGGATAAATAGCAAACATGATTATTATTTTCCCCACTAAATTTAACATTTCCAACTAAATTCATGCTGCATAAATACCGAAGGCACTTTTTAACTTTAGCGCATGATAATAAAGGATATGAGTTGAGCATTTTAATTACAACACTTATTTTTATTAAATACTTTGTATTCATGATTTTTTTTTTCAAGGAGAAAAATAGAAGTAAAAATATCTTGTGGCATTTAGTTTTAGTCGCTGCGCCCCTTTAGCTCTTTTAACCAAGCTGAACTCTCCACAGAAGAGTTTTCACTTCGATTGCCATTCACAAGGCCAGGGTGAGACTGTTGGCCCATTTGAGGGAGGCGATTTTCCTTGGATCGTAGTCGAAAAGTACGCACTTTCATCTACATTATCGCTTTCATCTTCACTCACAAGATCAATTACTTCATTTTGGGTAGAAAGTCGGGGAATATCTTGTGTTGTGTCATCATCGACACCTTCGATTTTCAAATCTGGAGATGAACTGAGCATGGGATTTGTGGGTGGCAATTCTGATGGCCTAGCTGTCACACATAATCGTCTTGGCTTATGCACCTTGTGGATGTTGCTGGAAATTAAAAAAAATAAAACAAAAATGAAATAAAAGTGACAATAAATATATGTATTATGTATCTCTCAAATTGTCTACTTACTGTACTCTTTTTTTGTGAACGGTGAATTCCATCCGGGTTTTAAACATGATTCCACATCGCGTGCACCCAATTATAAAATCTTTCAGAGGTTCTTGCACTCCATGTTCTTTTTTGAGATGTACCTTCAATTTTGTGAGGTCGTAACATTTCCTAGGGCATTGATCACATTTAAATTTCCACTGTGCATTTAAATATTTGATGTGGCGCCCCTGGGTCACTTTGGATTTAAATCTGCTGCCACAAATGCACCGATGAAATCCCTCAAGAAAACCGTGATTTGCATGGATCTTCTTCCTTAAAACCCGTGCTTTTCGTCTCTTACTATTTTTAGATGTACCTGGAATATTGCCATTATTTTGGAAGTACCTTTCTTCAGAATTTCTTGGAGGAAGTTGACTTGATGCTGATGGGAGTGGCGGAGTTTGACTGATCTCAGCCTCATTTCTAATTTGAGGTTGGTCTAAATTTTCCAGTGGTGGAGATGCAGATTGGCGACCTTCCTCTGGCCAATTTGGGGATAAGATTGGTGGTGCAGTAGCCCAATTGCCATTGCTATTATCACTGGATGTAGTATCTGTTGCTAAACTAACGCACACCGTTGGAGGTGAGGCACTTTGCTGCTGCGCTGATGCTGGGCTGATAACCTTTGGCAAAGGACGAGGAGGTATTGGGACGCTTGCCGCTGTAATATTTATTATTCGAGACACCTCTTGCATTACTTTGACATCTTCTTGGACCATTTCGGACACCTCATTGTTTTCATTTGGAGCCATTTCAGATGATTCGGAAGAGAAACTATCTGAGTTGCATTGATACGTTCCCAATGATGGCTCTGTTTCATGAGTTCCACTCCGGAAGGGCCGTCGTTCAGCAAACTTGGTACGGATGCCTTCCACCAGCAGCAGATCTTGTCTTACATACTCCAGAAGACTTTCCACAAAACTTTGGGAACACAAATTTTCCCCATCAGTTGAAACACCCGTAATATCACACAAGCTATTCATAAACCCCTGAAATCGGATCAACTCATTTTGTCGCTGTCGCACAGCTTGCAATATTTTTTCGCCCACACTTTGGGAAAAGATATTACTTCCAGTGATGTCCGTCCCTGTGATTCTGCACAACTCAACAAAAAAGTGCTGGAGGTTCATCCAAGCAGGCTCAGATGGAGAATCGTTGCCATTTTCGTTATCCATGCCACTACCACTAGGTTTAGCCTTCAACTATTAAAAGGGCAGGGTAAATCTGTAAAAAATAGCCAATTTTTAAATGCCGTATCCACTTTTAAAATATTTATATTTTCTTAATATTTTAATGTGCTTACAAATCGTTTGTGAATGAATTTACTATTTAGTCTATTCAACGTTGTTGTTGCTGGTTGCTCAAGCTTTTAACTTCAACTGAACCCATAAGCAGATCAACAATAATATTTATGCATTTTCACTTCCATTGCCCCAGTACCATTTTGTTCATTGAATTATCTTCCGTAAAAAATAACCCTTTTGGTCCACGTTCCACTTCATATGTACGTGACTTACTTATGTAAGTTTTATGCTAGCTATATATAATTTGTTCTTAGTATTATTATGATACGATGTGTCACTAATAATTAAGTTGAACTCCCTATGTATGTATTGGTCGAGCTCGTTCCCTTTTCAAAAAAAGGACTGATAAAAAAGGGTCGACTTGTCTTGTCGACATTTCTTTTGTCATGCGTTTACCGAGTTTTCATAATCTTGTAAACTTATAATCTTCTAGATAATGGACAAAGAAAACACAAAGTTGTATGAATGATATGGTGACATGTTGACATTACAGCTTCGTGTTGGGATTAAAGTATATATGCCAGAATATACCTTTGCTCGTGGGTGTAAGTGAGTCATACATACATGGCGTGGCACGTACACCATTGTCGGTAGGTTAAGTTGAGTTTAGCATGAAAAAATTATGAAAATTCCGGGGATCCTTATAAATTATAGCTGAGATTGCTTTGAATGAGGATACCGAAAGAAAATTTTACGGGTTTTCGTTTTTTACATGAATTTCGAACTAAATCCATATTTTAGTAAAAAATACTACAATAGCAATGTGGTTCTAATTGTGGTATAATAATAAATTATGCTAAATGAAGGAACACGTTAACACAGGATTGCATTTGTGCAGCTGGAAAATAAACCTATTTTAAATGATGATAATTTACGAACCAATTTACAGTTTACATGTTAGTATGAAAAATGTTGTGTCGCATCTTGCCATATGGCATTTCATAGCTATTTTGTACTTCAATTTGTATGGCATGTTTTTGGATAACAAATTAAGAAATGGTAAACTTTATTTTGTCCTTTTTTCCACAACACGTAAATTATACAGGCTTCCGAAATTTATTCCCCGGGGGGACTATGAGACAATGCATTTTGATAAAGATATTTAAAAAGAGTAAAATGTGAGTAAAAATTATTATTATATTCAACGACAAAAAAGAGTTGAAAAGACAAGTGGCCTGTTAACATTTTTTAAGCCATTGCCGAAAACTTGACTACATTTAATACAGCAATATAGTTTTTAAAGTCCTGAACAGAATTTGAACTCCTCTCCCTTAAATCATCATTGATAACGTCTTCATGGTGCTCCTCCTCCGCGTCCATTTGTGGAGGCGAGGAGGAACAGACACCGGTTGAAGGCTGTCTGTTCCCTTTTCTTGCTCATCATTCACCCCAAGATGATTTTGAACTCGGTTCTTGTGAAATTTCTTACAAGAATCAAACTCCATTCCACACAATCCACACTTGACCTTTTTCCACTTGCTCTGGTGCCGTTCAACCAAGTGTCTCCTCAAGTGCTTCAGGTGTCTGAAAACTTTACTGCACGCTATGCAGCCATAACATTTCCCATAGTTGGGGCGCCCACGATGCCTGTGCATTCCAACCGTATGTCCACTTTGATTACCATTCATGATGTCGTTGGGATGTGACTGTTGGTCTACCAAATCCCGTCCCTGGGATTTTGCACAACTCAACAAAAAAGTATTGGATGTCCATCCAAGCAGGTTCCGATGAAGGATCGTTACCATTTCCGTTATCCATACTACTACCACTAGGTTTAGCCTCTGTAATCTGTAAAAAAAATATTCCATTTTATTAAATGTCGTATCCACTTTAAAAATATTTATATTCCCTTGTAGTATTTTAATATATACTTAAAAATTGTTTTGTTAATTAATTTACTATTTAATATATTCAACGTTGTAGATTGTGTTGGAGGTAGCTCAAGGTTTCAGCGTCAACTGAACCCAGAAGCAGATCAACAATTAATAATTATGCATTTTCACTTGGAGAGCTGAATAGTGAAAAGGACAAAAAAAGAAAAAAAATATGAAGTTTTTTATCTTTTTGGTTGTTTCAGACAGCAGCAGTTAATTCACGTGTTTTAAAATAAAACGTATTTAGCACTTAATTACCTGTGCACGAAAGAATTTATATTAAATAATACAAGCAGATAGAGAAACTAGACGCTGAAAAAGGTATAATGGAGGTTGAAGCCCAAAAACGACAGGATGACCTGGAAAATTCCGACGACGAGTGACGACCGACCGTGAGATGCGACAAAGGAAAACGGTGAATTGGTTTTAATCCCAGCATTAGAAATGGTGAATAAAATTGTGTCAGTAAATGATGTACTTATGATGTTCCAAATGTTTTAACCATTAAATGTACTTCTTAATCTCAATTTATTTGCAAATTGATAGTTTTCGTTCGAGTTTGGCGACATGCTACTTGCCGAACACAGCACGGACAACCTATGCAATTTAACAAATGCCTCACCATTCTTCAGCAATTTGATGTTATCCAAAAGGGTCCTCTTCTTGTTTCCCCGAAGTTTTGAAAATAATTGGGGCCTTCCCTTGTAAATGCAGAGCGTGTCAGGGAAGAAGAGGAGTCATGCATTCTCTCTTGTCGTTTGGTTTGCAGATCCTGGAACAAGTCGGTCGACCAGTACATAAATGCTGTAAAGCCTGATTTTTTTCCAAGCTGCACCCCCACAACCAAGAAGAGATCCAGCTTTGATCAATGCAAGAGACATATACTTTGGAGGCATGGCTCCACTTGGACTCCAACAGTTTTTGGATTACTTTGAGGAGTCCCATCATCAGTCGAGTCCGGGACCTCAAAGAAACCCCTTCATTGGAACGACGGTAGCCCATATTGAGTTACCAGCATTGGTACAACGTACTTACCCTTCTACGCAAGTATGGTCATCACGTTCGGGTAATGAGTTTGGGAGTCGTGCCAGGTTTTACCCATACTGATAAGACTGACGACTTCCGGGAGTACTTTTGGCTGAAAGAGTGTCTTCAATTTACTCCAAACCTGACTCATCTAAAAGTGAAGCAGAGCCCTGTGAACACTTACCCTGCCATGCAGAGGAGCGGAAAAAAAGAGGAAATGGATCCGTATTTTGGAGAACATGCGAACCACACTGTACGAACTTCGGAATATTTAAGAAGATAAATTTATAATGAAATGGGCTCACTTCCTGCAGAGCTCCTAGAACGAATTCATGCTAATATGCTAATATTCCTTCAATTCATGCTTACGCGGATTCCAGCAGAACAAAGACAAAAACAGAATTACGACTTGATGAACAATTAGCTGAAGCAGCCGCACAAACGGGTTTTCTTTCGGGATTATGGATGACCCATGGGCAAGAAGACCAAAGAAAACCGGAACATAAAAATGTTCCTGTCGCTACTAATCTGGACGAAAACGATTACTGGACTGCTCTTGCTGCAAATCTGCTGCCAGTGCTTAAGAACTTGGAGTGCTTAAAGCTATGCAAATTGTACCCCAGCCGTTTCAACCCACTGATTCAGTCAAATCGTCAAGTAGTTAGCTGGCTTCACATTGAACCACCCAAACCGTGCCTTTGCAATTGGCTGCCTAGGCATACGGACTGGTGGGCGTTGGATTGCCCAAACCTGAAAAAACTGTACATCAAGTTTCCAGGAGGTCCGGGGAAAGTGACGAGATTGGGAAATGAACATTCCACTTCGCTATCGTTGTCAACTTTGCAGTTTGTTTATACAGCAAAAGGAATATATGGGGCGAACTGAGATATTCGACATTTTGGAACAAAACTGGGGAGGCACATTGACGGAGCTGAATATACTGACTTCCGATTCCGAGATTTGAGGAGGACAAAGGGAATGAGAAGAATGTGCTTTTGAACATGGTGTTTTGGCCTTACCGAAATTAAAATGTTTAAAGAAATCATTTCAAGTATGTTTTAACAAATCGAATAATTTTTTTTTATTAAAAATTGTTTCATATTTTCACTTAATTTGACTAAGTAAATCATTATCAGATTATAAACGCTTATGAAATAATATGGGTAAAATTATGATGAAACAGAGGCACCCACAAATTGCTTGCATAAAAATTAATGAGTGGTTGAATACGATATATTTCCTCGTATTTAAGGAAATTCAGTAAATTATGAAGAAAAATTGGTTAATTTATATGTTATTTATTATGCAATGGTAAATTCTGTTTACTTCCTAAATATAACATTATAGCATACTGGAAATAAGTAATTACCTTGATAATCTATCAAATTCATATTTCCATTTGTTTTTAACATTTGTTCACATTTTTCATCATATTGGTATAGCATAGCAATCAGCAAGCTCATAGTTTACATGGGTGAGCTACTTTACCTGTTTGCGATACTAGCCATGAATCTAGTTATTCTTCAAAATCCAAGTAGAACTGTTGTTGTGCTAATTTCAGTGGAAACGTTTGTTAAAAAATTGCAAAATAAATTTTTAATGAGAAGTAAAAACATTGTCTCTACTCAAAGTACTTACTGGACAGATTTGTCTACTTGACAGACTTGCATTTAAAACTGCATGGCATTTTGGAATGCACTTTTTTTCTGGTTTGGCACCTCATCTCCCCATTTTCCTGTCGAGTTTAAGAGAGACTTGTCTTTTTGTTATTATAATTATTATAACAACCAAAAAGACAAGTGGCCAGTTAGCATTTTTAGGCCATCGCAGAAAACTTGACTACATTTAATACATCAATATAGTTTTCAAAGTCCTGAACAGGATTTGAACTCCTCTCCCTTATCTCATCATTGATAACGTCTTCATGGTGGTGCTCCTCCCCGTCCATTTGTGGAGGCGAGGAGGGGCAGACACTGGTGGAAGGCTGTGGGCTATCTGTTCCATTGTCTTGCTCATCACTATTCCCAAGATGATTTTGAACTCGGTGCTTGTGAAATTTCTTACAAGAATCAAACTCCATTCCACACAATCCACACTTGACCTTCTTCCACTTGTTCTGGTGTCGTTCAACCAAGTGTCTCCTCAACTGCTTCAGGTGTCTGAAAACTTTAGTGCACATTATGCAGCCATAACATTTCCCATAATTGGGGCGCCCATGATGCCTGTGCATTCCAACTGTATTTCCACTTTGATTACCATTCATGATGTCGTTGGGGTGTGGCTGTTGGTCCGCTTGCGGGGTCAAAGGAGAGATGTTTCCTTGTTGCCTAGAAGACTGAAGGGTGTCTATTTCTCTTTCTTCATCATCACTGGCTAGGTCAATGACTTCGTATTTATTAGGGTAACGGTAATGACCCTGGGTAACGTTATTTTGATGTTGCTCCAAATCAATTTCCAAATCCTGGGATACTATGGGCATTGTATTTTGGGGTGACAAAGCTGATTGTCCTTGACTCGGTGACATCCTTGGTCGTCTTTGTGACATTCCTGGATATCTTGGCGACATTCCGGGTCTTCTTGAAGACTTTCTTTTACGTCGTGGCCCCTCGTTGATGTTGCTAAGGATACAAAATCAAAAATGAAATCAAGGATCCGAAAATATAATAGATCATTATTATACGTTTCACTTGAATTCTTACTGTTCTCTCTTTTTATGCTTTGCGAATTCAGTTCTTGAGCGATATCCAATCCCGCACAGGGTGCAACCAATGACATATTCTTTGAGTGGGTTCACCACTCCATGTTCTCTCTTCAAATGTAGCTTTAAGTGACTTAAATCGAAACATTTCCTTGTGCACTCGCCGCATTTAAATTTCCACTCTGAATTGAAAAACTTGATGTGGTGCTTTTGTGCCACTATCGATTTAAATTTGCTCCGACAACTGCACCTGTAAAATCCATGTCTAAAATCTTGAGCCGCATGGATCTTCTGTTTAAGTACCCGTCGTCGTCTACGAACTTCCGTTTTGTTGCTATTATCGGATCGCTTTGCTTTTGACTTTGCAGCACAAGCTTGACGAGATGATGACGATAGTGGAGGTTCAATCAACTCATTGACAAATGTATCGTCCACAACAACCCAGTTTCCGGTTTCAGTAACATTTGTACTTGGAGGTAGTGCTTCCAATGGTTCCAATGATGGAAGTGAAGATTGACGACCTTCCGTCAGTAATGCTGGTGACATACATGGTGGAGAATTGTCATTGCTAATGTTAATGGAATCTGTTGCTGTTGGTACTGTTGTGAGGGCGTGAAAAGTTTCTGGAACAACGCACAGCGAGGATGATGATAAGTAAGGAGAGGAAACGCTATACTGAGGCGTGGAAGCTATGCTGATAACCTCTGGAGAATGGCGAAGAGATATTGCGATGGACATCTCAGGGGACATTTTATCCAAATCTGCGTGTGCTGATTCCATCACGACCTCGCTGTTCTCATTTGGAAGAATTTGTGATGATTCTGAATTCGTAGTACGGCCATTTGAATGATGATTTTCAGGTTGTAATTGTGAAATGACAGCAGGTCCCGGGGAATGTCGTAGTCGAGCATGAGCATGGAGGAAACCTTCTATCGATCGTATTCCTTCATTCCAACATCCCACTTTTTCCCGCAAATACCTGAGAAGACTTTCCCCAAAACTTTGGGAAGTAATATCCTCCTCTTCTACCTCAACTTGTAAAATATTACACAGTTGGGTCATTAAATAATTCACACCTATTCTGGGCTCCACTGTAATTTCTTTGCAAATCCCATCATCATCAGTTATCCTTAAGGATGGGGAGGATGTTGGTTGTGGTTCCATTCTCACTGTATTCAATTACACAGCACAGAGAGGACAAAAAAAACAAGAGAGTGAGTTAGTAGTCCATTGTAAAAAAATACACGGGTTTTTAATGGCAACGTTTGTAATAATATTCCAGAATCCTGTACTAGTACCCATGTAACAAAGTAGCAAAAATGGTGAGCAGTTTAAAACATTTGCACAACTGCTTGAGCGACCAAAAACACAAAATGGGATATTTAAGACGTGGGAATCTCTCTAAGCTCTTGTTTGTTTAAGATTTGTTTTGTTGTACAAAAATTTGCACATTATTGGCAAGCGTTACGCTAGCCTTTCAACCCTTCTCACTTCAGACTCCGACTTCATTTGCCGAATTGAGTCAAACTAAGATGGTGATGATGTATGGCATGTATTTTATGTACAACTATTCCAAATTTATCCAATATCTAATTATGATCGATCGAGGAGCTTCAACTTCCTGAATATATAGTCGGTGTGTTTTACCCTCTCCTTCACATCCAAAACAAGCAGAAAGATCAAGCGTAGCGTAATGCGTAAGGCAACACGGTCGGATACCTACGCCCACGTAATCAAAACAACTGCAAGCTCTGCAACGCTGATCTGTCAAGGAACAGAGATTGCGGAGTTGAGGTGGCAACGTAGGCTAGATCAGGTGAACAATATCAATAGACAGTTGAAGGAGATGGAGATGGAGGGGAAGGACAAGCAGAGTTTTGATGTTAAAAAATTGGAGAGAAAAATACTATTTCTTTCTGAGATGAGCGTGTTTGAAGAAGCCAACCATTTATTTTTTAAATAAAAATAAGTTAAGATAAGTTAAAAAGTAGATATATCGATTTAAATGGAGGGTAGATGATGAAGGGAATCTAGTAAAAAGTAGCGACTAGATTAGGACTTATATAAGCTGTAAAATAAATAGAGAGGGCAAGAATGGCTTACCAGTTGGGTTATAGTAGAGTGATAAGTTGCTTATCCGTATACCATCCCTTGAATTCGTTTCCGACACTGACTTGCATGGCTCATCTCTTGGACTTCTTGAGGCCGTATTGATAAGCCCACGGATTTTGCCAGGCCAGCCGTGGTACTTGGGTCCCTAGCCGTGCTGTCCATGTCCATGATCTGCTAAATGACCTAAGTGATTCCAATGGTTTTGAACTCACAGAATAAGCTGCAGCAAAATAATCTCGGATTAGTACATTACGGCATATGCTTTTTACATACACCTGAATTATCTTTTGATAAAGCAGAAGATAAATCCTGAGTTGACTAAATTATAAAGCTACCTGTAGCATTTTCACGCGACATAATATAATATATACCACTTCAATGTGATACATGTTAAAAAGATTGCATGCAGCAGTTGTAAGGAGAGAACAAAGACGACAAATAAAAACGAAAGGGTTATGATCATGACCGTTTTAGACGAGAGGGGGGAATCATTATCTTTTTTACTGGTTTGGGTTTTAAAACAAAATACATGTTCGGTTGTGCTATAATTGGGTATAATACTGACCACCGCAATATATGTGTATAATAATAATATGCTGTCCAGTATTCATTAATTTATAATGATGATGAAAGATGAAATGAGAATCTAGAGAAGGACAAGGGCTGTACAGAAATCCAAATCGCATTTAAATTTAAGCAGATTTTGAACAATTGACAAAATTCCAGTCCAATTGTTTTTACAATGACAACAGTTGTATTCCCCATATCCCATCTCACACCTTAATTACAATGACTTTTATTTCGGTGTGTGTGGAAACTCTTGCAAGATCCAAACACCCTTCCACAAATTATTCCAGACTTGCTTTCACATAAACTGCACTTCACATCCAGTCGGCTACTTTGGTGTCGTTCAAGCAGGTGTCCCCTTAACTGCTGTAGATCCCTGAATGCCTGAGTGCACATTATGCAGCCATAACATTCCCCATAGTCCCTGCGCCATTGGTGCTCATTTAATCTAGCTGAAGTCTCCACCGAAGATGTTTCCCCTTCCGTTTGAGTACCATTTATTTGTGGGGGCGAAGGTGGCTGATTTCCGTGGATAATGGATGAAAAGTACGCACCTTCATCTACATTATCGCCTTCATCTTCACTCACAAGATCAATTACTTCATTTTGGGTAGAAAGTCGGGGAACCTCTTGTGTTGTGTCATCATCCACACCTCCCATTTTCAAATCCGGAGGTGAACTGAGCATGGGAGTTGTGGGTGGCAATTCTGATGGCCTAGGTGTTCTACATGATCGTCTTGGCTTGGGTACCTTGTGGATGTTGCTGAAAATAAAACAAAATAAAATAAAAGTGACAATAAATATATATAGTGCGTTTCAAATTGTCTACTTACTGTACTGTCTTTTTGTGAGCGGTGAATTCCATCCGGGTTTTAAACATGATTCCACAACGCGTGCACCCAATTACAAAATCTTTCAGAGGCTTTTGAATTCCATGTTCTTTTTTTAAATGCACCTTTAATTTCGTTAGGTCATAGAATTTTTTCAGACACTTTTCACACTTAAATTTCCACTGTGCATTTAAATATTTGATGTGGTGCTCCTGTGTCACTTTGGATTTAAATCTGCTCCCACAAGTGCACCGATGAAATCCCTCCAGAAAACCATGTTTCGCATGAATCTTCTTCCTTAAAACCCGTGCTATTCGTCTTTTACCATTTTTAGGTGTACCTGGTGTACTGCTATTATTTTGGAAGTGCCTTTCTTCAGAATTTCTTGGAGGAAGTTGGCGAGATGTTGACGGGAGTGGAGGAGTTTGACTCATCTCAGCCTCATTTATTCTTTGAGGTTGGCCCAAATCTTGCAGTGATGGAGAGGCAGTTGGGTCATCTTCCTCTGGTACATTTGAGGATAAGACAGGACTATTAGTCGCACTGTCATTGTTATTACCACTGGATGCAGTCTCTGATGCTGAACTAACGCATGGTGTAGATGACGGGCTTTGCTGCGGCGCAGCTGTTGTGCTGATAACCTCTGCCGAGGGACGAGAAGATATTGGGACGCTTGAAGTTCCAATGGATATTATTTGAGACACCACTGGAAATACTCTGACATCTTCTGTTGTGGAGTCCATCTCGGTGGGGACCTCGTTGTTTTTATTTGGAGCCATTTCTGATGATTCGGAAGAGGAACTTTGGCCATTAGATGGATATGCCACCGATGATGGTTGTGTTTCAGGATTCCCTACTCCTCCAGATCGATTCTGGAAGGGCCTTCGTTCAGCTAGATTGGTGCGGATAGCTTCCACCAGCGCCAGATCTTGTCGCACGTACTCCTCAAGATTATCCACAAAACTTTGGCAACTTATATTTTCCCCATCAGTCGAAATACTCGTAATAGCACACAATCTATGCATAAACCCCTCAAATCGGATCAACTCATTTTGTCGCTGTCCCAAAACTTGTAATATTTTTTCACCCACACCTTGGGAAAAGATATTGATCCCAGTAGTTGGAATCTTTGCTATTTTGCATAACTCCCCAATAAAGTAGGGGAGGTTCATGCAAATCCAAGCAGATCCCGATGAAGGTTCGCCACCATTTCCATTATTAAAACCACCAGGGTTACCCTCCATTTTATTTTAGAAAAGGGCAAAGAGAAATCTGTAAAAAAAATATTCGATTATTAAATGTGGGATAAAAAAAATTGCGTTGCAACAAGCTCAAGCTTTCAACGTCAACTGACATCCATGAGCCAACTGTGGATTTTACCCTTCCAAATCCTCCTTGCCACTTGTTCTTGTGGTAGTTCTCTTGCTCTTAAATGAGCACGTGTTCTTTCTGACTACGCACGCTACGTTCCACTTTATATGGGAAGGAGGAATCAAATAATGTTAATGAAATTCGTAAGGGTTTACATTAAACGACGTAAAAAACGTTTTATTTCCTTATGCAAGTAACATAACAGATATGCCTCTTTACACGATTTGCTTACTGATTGATTTAATGACACTTGTGTTCGTAGTATTATAATTTATGTGTGTAATTAATGATTAAGTAGAGTTTAATATGTGCATATTATCATCAGAACAGAACAAAAAAGGAAAACATGAAAATATACATATTAAAAACTTTGAGTTAAGCTGTTTGCCTGGTAATAAATAAATACGTGAATTGGTATATTCGGCTTTGATATTTAAAACATTTATTTTTATTTTTGCTTTTAACTTTTTAATATTGACTTGTCTCGTCCCCAATACTGATAACAGCAATATGACTCCTGCACTGTTTCTTTTATATAGGTAGACAGATCATGATGAGATGAACACCCACGCACACGATAAAAAAAACACTAATTTGTGTATATCTTTGTATTGCAGCGCGTAACATGGTCAGAAACGTAACATAAATTTAAACCCTATGCTCCTTATCTCTTGTATAAACGGAAAGCTTAGTGATAATAAATATTTCAAAACGTTTTTTTTTATTTGCTCATCTGACTACCTTACTCATCCAAAAGGTGGTGATAAAGATTTTCTCGTCGGCCTGGTACAACATTCTCAATATTGGAGCATTTTAGTACGTTCATTTATTCTAATCATTCTGATGAGACATTTAAAAGCTATGATAATAAAAGAGTAATTAAAACAATTAAATGTGCAACTCATTTACAGTGTGAGGAATGGAAACTTCGTTGCGTACGCGTACTCAAATTAGGGGAATAAAAGAGAGCTACCACAAACTTCATACATATCTTCATGAGTGTAGCTTATTTGACCAGGCAAAATCTCACAATGCCCCAATTTCACATCAGAAACACATTTTTTGTACTTTCGCTTCAATAAGCCAGGCTTTATTTTTTATAATTCTCAGGGTTAACCATGATTAGTATATTTCCAGACATTAAATTTCTTAATAATATTTGTAACATTTTGACCAATAATTGTGTTTTAAAATATGAACGATAAAGATAAATGTAGATAGGTTTACAGTAGCAAGCATGATCATTTTCCGGAAAAAAATCTTTCCGGAATAATTTTCACTTTGATTGCCATTCATGAACCCATGGTCAGGCTGATGGTTCATTTGTGCGTGGCGGTGGTCCATCTACATTATCGCCTTCTTCATCACTCACAAGATCAATTAATTCATTTTGAGTAACAAGTCGGGGAACTTGTTGTGTTGTGTCATCATCCGCAATATCCACAACTTCGACTTTCAAATCCGAAGAAAATGAACTGGGTACGGGATTTGTGGATGTCACTCCTGATTGCCTACCTGTCATACCTGGTCGTCTTGGCTTGGGTACCTTGTGGATGTTGCTGAAAAGTAAATACAACACAATTTTAAAAAAAAACAATCACAAAAAAATACATTTATAAACTTTTCAAATTGTCTGCTTACTGCTCCGTCTTTTTATGGTTTCCAAATTCACTCCTGGTTTTAAACATGATTCCACAAAGTGTACAGCCAATT
>JAQFZH010002643.1:0-15888 GCA_034695485.1 Entomobrya nivalis | reverse complement strand
ACATAAAGAGAGAGAGGGAATGCGTGTTTGAATAATGTCAACACAACCAAGCGACCAATCAGGTGAGGTGGCTCATATCTCATATCCAAGAACAGCCGGAATTGTTGCTTATGGTTTTGATTATTCATAGTATTCCATTGCCAAACGTGTACAAGACAAGCGCTTCGAAAATATTTTTAATCATTAAAAAACCACTGCTAAACCATTTCAAGTCATGTTGTAAGCAGCATCAAAACTTTATTGAATTAGATCGATGAAATGATTCCTTTATAAATAGTATGATGACTAAACAAATTTTTATAAATTACAATGTTCATACATTTAAATTACTGACATAATAACAAATATTAATACACATTTACAAGTATTATGCATATATATGTAGTATATGCAAACTACTTAAACATCAAAAATTGATCTATAACTAGACAGCCAAACTTTGCAATGATCACTAAAAAGCTAGAATACTAAACAGTGTGTTAGCTACCTCATCGCTAAACTCAAGGAATGTATGCCTATCAACATTATAAAAAGGATATCCTGTTTGCATTCGAAGTACCTCACAACTAGTCGCCAATTTGTGTAAAGCAGTTTTCTTTGGCGTTAGCCTCCTTGTAGCTTTAAAAAGCAATTTTGAAACATCTCTCAAAAGGCCACATCTGGTGCATTCCATATACTCTATTATAATTGGCGCTGTTATACCCATGACGAGAACTAGTATTATCAGCACCACTTCCTGCGCTAGATTGCCACCCTCCCGAATCACCATAAATATACTCACAACACAGACAACCATACAGCACAAATGATGAACACTTATGCAAAGGGCTTTGTAGATTCCGGTAAACATTCGATTCATGACACCTTCTGTCCGAATTATATGGACAAACTCTTCCTCTGAAAGTAGCCCAAGCCCTGTAGTTCGAATACATAGACTAACTCTCCCATTTCTTTGGCTTGCACGACGACGGGCAATGAAAATATCTGTAGGTTTGAGGTATTCCAAATGGGCTATAAGTGTTAGCATGTAGAGCAATGGAAGTGCGATACCGAAAAATATCACACTTGCAGCATTACTTGCACCCCAACTCAATCCAACTAATAATGCAGCGTATTTCCACTCCCACTTAAGATCGATTTCTAACCATTCTTCGATCAGTTTGTGTGTTTCATCCGCATCTACTGTTAGTACACCAACGAAAGACATTGGCAATACCAGAATCGCCACGAAGACTACCACTATAATTATGTCTGCATCTTTGATGTGCTTGGGTAGTTTCCCATTTTTTGTATGAATCCACGCCATTGAGGTATCGTATGTGAGCATTTGGTTGAGCAGGTATTGGTAGAGCATTCGTTGCTTTTTGAACCAGATTCCAAGAGCGAGTATCATCAGGCTCAAAATATTTTCAGCCCATCCACTCATGTATGTTATTACTTGTCCAGGTTGAGCGAATAGATTTGGTGTGAAGTATTTGTTGACAAGATGAATAGAGAGAAGAATCGGATACAGCCCAAGGGAGAATAGCAGCAGTGTGGAGTTCCAAAGCATGTAGTATGGCGCAGACACATATTGAAGCTTATTTTTATCCCATGCATAAAACCCATTAAGAAGAACGTATCTCATCAAAACCGTTCGAGAAATAATAATAGAGTTTGCAAGTTTTGTGATCATTTTAGTATAGTCAACCGAAACAATGACTTGCTAAGGAATTTATTTTGAAAAGCTTTAATAATATTTCCTACTAACCTTGTACATCGTGTAAAGTTTTACGTGACTATGGTAGAAAGAGTAAAACTGACAGTTATATTCAAGTTAGTTTAAGCCTTTATTTCTATTTAAAATCGATGACGTTATGAATATGACATTTTTAAGTCAATTATGTACCATGATGAATAATTAAATAGTGGTTTTGGTAACATGAACATACACGCTTATATAAAGTTATGTAGATTGTTTTTTTAGCGAACAAAAAAATAAGTATTTTTAAAATTTATTAATATATGAGCTAAAAAAATGTTTATTTCAAATAGAGTTACACAATTTAAAGCTATTTTAGTAAGCAGTACTTCTAAATGTATGAATTTGAATGTGTTAGTTCGACGACAAGATAGAAAATAAGTTTTTAAAAACAGGGCAACTCATGTGAAACATATTAATACAATTTTATTTGTAGACTTAAAAACAGATATTCAATTTATTTTAAATTCGTTATGAAATTTCAATTTATTTCGTCGTAATATTAAGCAAATAATGAGAGCAGTCTGGACATGCTTACTGAATACACAAACATACCACATTTACTTTAACTTCAGACATTTTATATTCTACTTCCTGATGAGCATATTTGAATATTTTAATCAATCAATAAATTAAAGAAATCGATTAAGTGCACGAGCATGCATTGATTTAAAAAATAGAACCCCTGTTAAATCCTAGCCAATACAAAATAATTCATGGCATGTTCACCCAAAATAGTACTTCAAAATATTCAAATCTGAACACGCACATGCTTGCATATCAAAACAAGACCAGACTGGTATTGATATTGTTATGAATACCCACACATAAAGGGTGTCCCATAATTAAATGGAATTTTTTCAAATTAAATTTTCTATTGTCCCACAAACTTTATGTAGTGATTTTCCATATATTTAAAAACAACTAATTTTAAGCAATAAAAATGTATCAATTTATATCTAGGCAGGCAGTGGGGTCTAGCGGCTAGAGATCTCGACTTGTGTGCATGGGCGTGCGGCTTCGATTCTCGGTGGGGGCAGGAGTTTTTCTACGGTGTAGCCCATCACACAAGGCCTGTCGGGCAGTTTGGAGGGGGAAAAAGGTATAGACCGGCCTCTAGCCAAAAATAGGTGCAGTGGGTGAAGGCTCCCACCCCGGAAACGGAGCGGCAGCAATGCCAAATGAATCCTCTCTGACTGTCGCGGCCACTTGGCCATAGTTAAGAAGTAGTTTAGATATGGACTAGCCATACTGTAAGTCGATCCCTAGGAACCTGTCGTAATGGATAATTAGGGTAAAGTCTACAGTGTAAGCAGGTCTGCAGTAAAGAAGCAAAAAAAAAATATATATCAGAGCTAAAAGTGGCATTTACTCCAAATATCCATAAATTCACAAGAAAACCGTTTCAAGCAAATATTCTCTGATTGAGATTTAACATTTTCATTTGGATTAATTGTCCTTATTCAGTTACATATATGCAATACATTTCATAAAGTCAAATAATTAAGAACGAATGTTGCAGGATAAGTTAGCTCTATTTTGTTTAAATCAAACCATACATATTCTATTTTAAATAGCTCAAATGTGTATAAAAATACCTAAATCCTTAAATCTTCTTTTGACGTGCTTTTAATTTCATAATTCAAAACTGAATTTGAGCTCAAGAGACCATGTCACTTTCTACGGGAGCGTTCGAAATTATTTTAATAATTCAAATTTTTGTCCCACTACCTTTCTTGGTTTACGTAAAAGCCAAATTTTTCAATTAAAATCCAGCGTATTGCCAATCATACAGTCTACGCTACCAAATATTTTCAGAAGTTGGATTTTTTTTGGTTATTCTTCCAATTGGACTTTTTCGAATAGGATGGCTTATGGCTCACTGGAAGTCTTATACTGTTGGCAATATTGACGATTTAATCATTTACGGAATTTTCACATGCTGTGCACTAATATATTACCCTATATGGTTTCTAATTCGCGAAAAATCCAATTTCATTGTCACAACAGGAAATAATGTGTGTGAGCTGGGAATACGTTTACGACAAAAAGGGCAGAACACGTTTAGCAAAATCGTCTTATTTGAATTTAGAAATCATTCAATTAAGTCACTTTTTGCGTACAGCCTCGCACTTCCATTTATTGTATTACCACTAGCTTTGACATTGGTGCCATTTGCATTGAACAATATGCCCCTTGAATTAATATTTGGAAGCAGCTTTGTTGGAAAATTAGTATCTGGGTTTTCATACGGACTTATTGGATTATATGGTGGAATGAGTGTTCTAGCAGCAATGCTTTTATTAATGATTTTTATTGAGAACTTAAATGAGTTTATGGGACGAGTATGTTTTGTAAACTGCAATGGTATTTTTCAGCAGAAATTGTCATGAATACAGAATGGCACAACATTTACTCAACTGCACAAACTCTATATTTTGCGTCTTTTGTACAAATTTAATATTTTTTGGAATTTTGTTGGGCACAAGTGCAGCCTACGTAACTGTCAAAATGTATGGGAAAGTTCATTTGATATTATACATGTGCGGACATTCTCTTAGTTTAACTAGCTTTGTCGTTGTCTCGTTCAGATATTTTTGAAGTTATGTACTATCGTAGCATGGTGGACATACATAAAAAAAGTTTACTTAATTTTTTGGTTCAATTACAATTTTCTTGTTCATGTGTTCGCTTATAGCTGTAAAAAACAACTGGAAATATTTTTTTCTGAAACAAAGTACTAATTATTGATTTATTTTTATAAGTCAATAATTTATTGTCATCAATCAATATATTTTATTACGCTATCAAAATGAGTTTATTCTACCAACTTAATACGGTAATAGTAATAGTTTTTTAGTCTACCGGAATGTATAATACTCATAACTTAA
Organism: Entomobrya nivalis; assembly: GCA_034695485.1. Lineage (NCBI taxonomy): Eukaryota > Metazoa > Arthropoda > Collembola > Entomobryomorpha > Entomobryidae > Entomobrya > Entomobrya nivalis. The sequence goes on along the minus strand of JAQFZH010002643.1, from coordinate 11,256 downwards.
TCCAAATGAATTTATTTCATACGGAAAGCCACGCGGTTTATATAAAATTATGTATCTAATTTAAAATTTGATCCGGATCGTTAAATCGAATATTGGCTTAGATGGAACCAAATATTGTGGGCGTGTTTAAAATTAACGGAAAAATTCGTAATTTTAAAGTAGGATAAAATTTTCCTACATTTTTGGAAACCTGATTTGCATTACATGTCATATTTAATGAACTCATATTTTTTCTACATTACAATAAGACACAAAGTAATTAAATTTGCATTGTAAAACGGTAGCTTAATTGCTAAACTTTTTTCCACATTTTTATTTCCAAAAGTACGAAAATAAGTGATGCTAATCCAGCACTTGGAATAAAGCACAAAACCATTAACGCTGTTTTGTCGTCAACACCTTTACCAGAAATGATATCATTTTCCTTCGACAAGCTTATTCCTCGTTTTCGCATTTTGCTTTCTATTCGATTTTCAGAATTCGTTTTTATTTTCCATTAGTAACAAATTCACGTTTGCAACATTACCTTCCCTTGACGTACTACAGCAGCGGTAAATTGACCATAAAAATCGAAACCAAAATTCTTGGGCAGTCATGTCAATGCCTCTAACAACAGGTGTGTTTTTATCCCTCAAAAACTTGTACAAAGGATCAATATCAGTGCTGTGCGAAATAATTGGTGATTTATATATTCAACTTCAATATATTTGTAAGGCTTTCATCACAACCATCATCATTTTTTAAAAACTCTTTCTCTGGTAAGTTATGTTGTTGCCTTAAAAAAGGTTTAGTGTTTCCATGTATAGCATTAATACATTTTATAAGTTGCAATTTTTTTTTTACATAATAGCTTAGCAACGAATATCATAACCGCAACAGATATGCTATTATTTTGTAGTGCCTGATCATTAGAAATCTTGTCATTCAATATTCCATTCAAAATTTCCGGTTTCAATTTAGTTATATTAAACAGTGCAATTTAGTCTGCAGTTTCAAATTCAGGGATGAACAAAATAACTTTTAATTCTGCTTTGGTCGTCCGAAATATAATTTAAGTGTGTTATAATATATTAAAAGCTTATTGATTATTCGTTTAACTATTGCTAGTTTTGTATCAGGGATTTCCGGTATACATATTATTATATCCTTTAGCTACTAATGCAATATACGTTTAATAAAGTCAATTGATATTCTACAAAACTGGGTAGTTTTGAATTTTTTTATTAATTCAAATAATTTTATATGATGTGGCAACTTAAAATATCTTTAAAATACTTGGTCGACGGAAAAAAGGAAAAAAAAAGATTTTTCTTGTTCATATATTCAATTTAAGACCAACTACAGAATATTGAGTTTAATACGATATTTTTCTATTAAAGTCGTATTGTAATGACTAGCTGAGCATTAAAATATGGCAAAAATAGAGTTAAATTTATATAAAGCCAAGTTAAATTTATTATTTTCATAATGCTCATATTTTTTTGCATTACGAAATCTATTTTTCTCTTGAAGCAGAACGGAATCAATTTATAGCTAAGCCACTTGTTACTAAGCGAAGCTATTTTACGTATCATTGCAACTTTGCTAATGCTCCAAGATAAATATCTTCTTTCTTGACGTACCTGAAACCAAAATTTGTTGTGTTTTTTTCTGCTAAATTTTCAAAATTCTTAATAAACATCAAGAACAAGCCCTAACATGGCTGAAACGCTGCAACTTTTACATGGAACAAGTTCCGATCGTATGGGATCCCAAACTCAAGCGAATATCAACGAATACCCAAGGTCGTAAATGGATATTCTGGTGGACTGGAAACTTTTTCGTGTTTCTACTTTGGTACACCTGTGTCCACACACTATCAACACAGCCATTTTTGCATCGCAAAGATCTTAAACTATTACCAGTGTGTATACTAACAACGGGATTTTGCGGTTTTACTGTAACATTAACAAGTGCACAGGGTATAACTGCAATGAGCAATAAATTGTATGAGTCTGCAGTCAACGAGTATATACAGCTTGAAATAAAAGTTTACAAAAGTAATATATAAAATGTTTATAAAATATTTAGACTATAAATACAAAACTACTAATTGATTATATTTACAAATTTATTCGCAGAATATTTTCCTCAGATGTTAAACCCCAACCGTCCAATGAGCATAGTTGACTTCTTTTTTCTGATTGGACAGACCGCAAATTTACTTCCCTTCCTTATTTACATTGTTTGGATGTTTTGGGATTTAGATGGTCCATATTGGGTAATTGAAGACTTTGCTCCAGATCCAAAATATAGAACCTTGCCAACAATCCTTACATTTTTTTTCATCCAAACATTTTTATTAATTCCTGGATTTCTGGAGACTTGTCGCACTTTGATTTACACGGGCATAGGTTATCTAAGTTCTGTAATCTACTTAAACGATTTAGCGGAAACACTTGTTTTGAAGTTAAAAACTCGTTCAGACTTTTTTCGTTATTATTCCCAACTTGAAATTCTTTCCAATGTTCTTGGTCCAGGATTTGAGAAGGGAACTTTTACTGCCGTTTCGATAATGTACTTTTTGTTTATCCAAACTATTTGGATTATAATTTGTGGATTTGGACATTTAGAGTTAGCTATTTATATATATTTTTTGCTTCGTTCGCATTAATCATCGTTACCGCGGTGGCAATCTTTTTACCGTTGATAGCACGAACTGGTGAGATAATAAATGGTATTCCTAGGAAAAAAGTTAATGAAATGAAAACTATTTACGCATATGTAAATACTTTAAGGAACAAAGAGTTCTTTAAGAAAGCAAATGCCTTGCGACCCATAAGATTTAGTTATGGGAGCTATTACCCATTAGGTCAAAAGTTTTCTAGAAATGCGTTCGATAATATGGTACAGAATTTGCTGTCTATGGTACTACTATTTGATATTTCTGGAAGAAGGCACAAATGAGAAAATTGGAACAATTGGGCACAAAAACGAGAAAAGTATAAAAAAATAATGGCCCAGCTACTTTCAAATTATGAATTTCGTACGACATTGAAATTTGACAATGTAGTTTAAGACAATCTAACAAAGAATCGTAGATTCGTATTGTGCAAAGTGCCAAATCTAGTAATAAAACGGTTTACCAGAAAAAATAATCAAATTCCAAGGATCGATCGATTAGTTTTGTATTACCATCTTATAAAGTCTCCTGGCATTCACAAATTCTAATAAGAAAAAAAGATCCTGTAAGAATTTGAGTTTTGAGAGTGAATAACATCACATCCGATTCAGTATCGTATTTAGGGACACAATATTTCTTATTTAAGGTTTGCTCGTTGAATAAGCATATTTTTAAGTTACTCGGTTGACCTACTTTATTATTCTAAGCATGTTTGTCATAAATTTTACTTAATAATTTCATACCACAAAAAGCATCACCTGGATATATTTTAAGACACTTAAACTACTAATACAACTGTTAGGTTTCTAATGTCAATCGGTTTAAAAAAGGAATGAATTTTTTAAATTTGTAGCTGCTCATTTAAGATATTTTTACTTGTGGATTGTAATAAAATGCTGCCAAGAAATTAATTAAGCCCGTTTATATATTAATTTAATTAAATCAATACCAACTATTGACTAAGATTTTTTTAGACAAAATAAGGATTTTTTTCTCAGTTTTATAAAACAAGCCAGTTTTTAGTTTCGCAAGACTTAAAAATGATGGTCATTTTTTAATAAAATTGATTAAATTTGGTTTTAACATAATGCGCATATTTTTTGAAATATGAACACGTGCTGGCTTTTACAAATATAACTTAATCGATATTTACCCAAGCTATAAGCATTGTGTGTTTTCAGACTTGGGTGGAGCATACTTGGTAATGGAAGAATTTGCTCCAGATGCCAAATATAGAACTCTTCCAGCAATACTAATATTTCTTTTATTGGAACGTTTTTACAGTTTCCCGGTTACTTAGAAACTACTCATACTATAGCGTGGGTTACCTATGGGCTACAATCTACTTGTCGGATGTAATTCAAACATTATGCCTAAATGTTAAATGTCACTCACAATCAGACAGGTTAAAAAATGGTAAGACTCATATGGACTCAGAAATCTCAAGAACCCATATCATATCAACCGGATATTTACCATTAATAGCACGAACGAGGGAGATTATAAACGGAATTTCTAGAAAAAAAATTATCGAAATGAAAACAATTCATAGATACGCAAATGCTTTGAGAAACAAAGTGTTTTTCAAGAAAGCTAATGCCTTGCGTCCTATAAGATTTAGTTATGGGGGCTACTATCCATTACGTCGAGAGTTTTCTAGAAATGTTTTTGATAATCAGGTGCAAAATTTGTTTTCTATGTTGCTTATGTTTGACCATAGCCTACTTATATAAAGTTAGTTAAACAGGCTATGGTTGGACATTTCTGTAAGTAGACTCGCATGAAAATATTTCTAACACAATCAATCAAATCTTGTTGGCAAAAAAACTACATATTTATAAAAACACGGGGATCAAATCCAAACATGTTCATTGAAAGCAACCCAAAGAAACATTAAACAGGCTGAAAAATTGCCCAACTAATTAATTTAAATTTGTAAGAGTTTTACATAACATTTTATAAGTCAATGAGCGAATTATAACTTTAACGCACGATAGGAACTTTTCTTTGTAAACCTTGATTCAACATAGGACTCCGACTTGACCAATCTCCCCAAATTTTACTTAAGCCCACCGTATTGAAATATTTGAATTAATTATTAAAAAGGTTTTTTTTTATAAAATCAGTATAATATTTCTTGCTTCTATTATTTATACGAGCAAAATTTGAGTTTTGTAAGACAAATGATAGTTAATATAAGATATAAAAAGTTAAATTTACTTTTATCATAATGGACATATATTTTAGCATTACGAACATGTGTTCATTCTTTTAAAATGGACATTAAATGGATTTCAAGCTTATCTATGAATAACTAACCAAATACACTTTGCCTACATTGCTGAAACAATGTTATAAAAATACATTTTAAAGCTTTCAAGTGAATTTTTAATCATTTTTTTGACAAGTGGCAAATGGTTGTGCAGCGTAAATTATTTTATCCATAAATTTCAAAATAAAAATGACATTGAAGATGGTTAGAGAGTCAGAATATTACTGTGATCTATTCAAATTGTACTACTAAATTATGTCATTTACGTTATGACGATATTTTGAGGTTTTGTTTTTTAAGGAATTGTAGCGGTATTATGTGCCTTTTTTCTCTTTTCATGCATTTAACATCTGAAGTCTTATTTACGAGAATTTTCCGGTGCAAACAATGGATTAAATATTTGCTTGTGGATTTATTGACTTCCCATTTTATTAGTTTAGTTAGTTTTTTTGAGAACACGGGGTTCAGATGAGATAAATTTTGAATTTTCAAAAAGTGCCGTTTTTTAAATTACTCATCCCAATAAAATGCAATACTAAATCCAAACAAAAAATAATCAATTTTCCCCCGAAAAATCTATTAATACGACTTCAGGATTTAAACGAATGAAATCATAAAAATACAAATCATACGGCTACACCCTCCTGAAAAACAAGACCTGAAGATATTGGTAAAACTTTTTTAAACGTTGTCATTACGAAGACTTTATTAAATTAAAAAATACAAACATGACAGTATGTTAGTGAATGTATCTAGCTTAGTGTTATACAAAGTCCCAAATATGGTGATAAAACGATCTATCAGAAAAAATAATCAAATTTCACGACCAATTTGATGTGATTTTGTAGAAACATTTTATCTAGAAACCTGGCATTCAAAAATTGTAGTGAGGAAAAATAGTAATTTTAGAGTGAATTACAATGCTTGTCACACTTATATTTTGGTTTATCTGATACAATACAATTCGTATTCCAGGGACACAAAATATTTATTTATTAGGTTTTGTTATCCGGTAAGCGTATTTTTAGGCGACATGGTAGAACTGCTTTACTATTAAACTTAATTTGTCAATAATTTTAATTCAGGATTTGATATCAAAAAAGCTTCTCCGTCATATATTTTAAGAAATGTTTGAACTACTAACATACTATTAGTTTTTTAATGTCAATCGCTTTATAAAAATGCTATTGTATTTTTCAGATTGTAGCTGCTCTTTTAGATTATATTTACTTGTGGATTTTATTAAGGTATTGCGGAAAAACTAAATTGGTTGGCTTATATAGTAATTTAAATAGCAACTATTGAATAATTGATTTTAGGACAAAGCCAGAATATTTTTCCACAGTTGTATAAAACAAGCAATGTAAAGGCCTGAGTTTTGTAAAGCAAAAATTGATAATTTATTTTTAGTAAAAAATGGATTTAATTTAGTTTTAACATAATGCGCATATATTTTTACATTATGAACACGGGTTTGCCTTCAAAAGTATACCTTAATCGATATTTAACCAAGGTTTAAGCTTGAACCGAAGCAACTTAGTTCACAAACTTATACAACTCTGCACCAAATACAACGGCACAGTTGCAATTCTCAGTCGAAGAAAACCAAAAAAATTAAAAAGTTCATCATGCTTAACAAATACCAAGAACAAGCCCTTACTTGGCTGCGACGATGCTGTTTTTATATGGAACAAGTTCCAATCAAATGGGATCCCAAGCTCCGACGAATATCAACCAACAAACAGCGTCGTAAATGGATATTCTGGTGGACTGGAAACGTTTTCGTGTTTCTGCTGTGGTACACCTGTGTTCACACATTATCGACACAGTTATTTTTGCATCGTAAAGGACTTAAACTTTTGCCGTTCTGTATTTTAACCACCGGATTTTGCTGTTTTACTGTAACATTAACAAGTGCACAAGGTATAACTGCAATGCGTAATAAACTGTACCAATCAGCAGTCAACGAGTATATTCAGCTGGAACTAAAAGTTTTCAAAAGTAATACTTGTTTTTTTATGGAAATTCATTCAAAACCAAAACTTATTATTTAAAAATGCCAAATTTTTGTTACAGAATATCATCCTAAAATGTTAAATCCCAACCGTCCAATGAGCCTAGTTGACTTCGTTTTTCTTTTCTTTCAGAGCGGAAGTTTACTTCCCTTTCTTATTTACATTGTTTGTATGTTTTGGGACTTGGATGGACCATACTGGGTAATTGAAGACTTTGCACCAGATGCAAAATATAGAACTCTTCCAATAATTCTTACATTTCTTTTTATACGAACGTTTTTACTAATTCCCGGTTTTCTGGAGACTACCCGTACTATAATTTACTCAAGCATGGGTTACTTATGTGCTGTTATGTACTTGACAGATTTAACGCAAACACTATGTCTAAAGGTCAAATGTCGCTCAGACTTTCTAGTTTATTATTCCCAACTTCAAATAATTTCTAATATTCTTGGCCCAGCTTTTGAGAAAGCAACTTTCATTGCCGTTTCCATAATGTACTTTTTGTTCATCCAAACCATTTGGATTATAGTTTGTGGATTTGGACATTTAGAGTTTGCCATTTATTTATTTTTTACTTCGTATGCATTAATTATTATTGTAGGAGTATCAATATTTTTACCATTAATAGCACGAACAGGTGAAATTATAAACGGAATTCCTAGAAAAAAGGTCATTGAAATGAAGAGGATTTACGCTTATGCAAATACTTTGAGGAACAAGGAGTTTTTCAAAAAAGCTAATGCATTGCGTCCTATACGATTTAGTTATGGGACCTATTATCCATTAGGTCGACAGTTTTCGAGAAATTTGTTTGATAATGCGGTGCAAAATTTGCTCTCTATGATACTTCTGTTTGATATTTCTGGAAGGAGAAATGTTTGAAAATTTTTTGTAGCATAATTCTTCAAATCTTGCTAATATATCGGCAAAAAATATAAATACTTGATATGCTAGCATAGTCATTATAAGCAAACACAAAGTAACATAATAAACACTTTTTTTCAATAATCGAATTTTCACAACTAATGGTATTACATTCACAACAACAAGTTAGAGACCGTTTTCAACTTATTTTTTGGCAAACCCTGATTCAATATAGAACTCCAGCTTGACCACTCCCACAAAAATTTATTTAACCCTATCCTATATAAATTTATAATCGCTTAAGAACCAACAATTTAAAATTATTTTTTTCATAAAATCAATATAGTTTTTTGGTCTTATTCGATAAACCTTGAGTTTTGTAAGACAAAACACAATTGTTAATTTTAGATATGGAGAGGTTAAATTTAGTTTTACCTTAATGCCCATCATGAACACGTGATTTCCTTTAAAAAAACAACTATATTGATTTGAAGCTAAGCTATGCATAACTAACAAAAGGTACTTTGCCTAAAATAGTTGCTGAAATATACATGTTTTGAATAAAGTACAACTACAACTATTTAGTTTCCAGGTTTAGTGGAAAGCACAAAAAAATTAAATTGCTTCCTTTCGAAAGGGCTTCCTTAATAGCTGTATTTATATTCTATTCCTTATTTGTGCAAACACTGTGTATATACGTATGTGGTTTTGACGTATTAGATGCTTCGATTTATGTGTTCTTTGTTTAAGCCGCGTGTTCATAGTAGTTTCTGGTAAGCTTATATATTTGCCCATTATAGTAAGTACTGTTGAACTAGTAAATTATGCAATAAACTTAAACTGCGTCAATAACAATTTACTGAAAATCATTTTGAAAATAGGGTGCATCTAAAAATGGTAACCTCATTACAACCAATACGATTTAGATACGGCAGTTTACTATCCAATGGGTAAACAGTTTTCAAGCAATGTGTTTGACAGTGTTGTTCAGAATTTTCTTTCCATTGTGCTTGTTTTTGATTTATCGGTTAGAAGACAGTAATTCGTTCACTTACGTCAAATTAGTTTAGTTGATAATATAAATATATAGAAGAATATATCCATGAATAATAAATTTGTTTTTCAAAACTTAAATTTCATATGTATTGAGGTATTGGCTGTGTTGATTTAAAAAATGCATACATGATATCAAAAGTAAAGTATAAAATGAATTCATGAGTTCCAATTTTTTTTATGGAAAAGTACCGAATACCGTCGTAAATTTTTGGGCTAAAAAAGAAGCTAAAAACGAAAATTTATGGATTTTTGGGCAAAATAAATATAGGTATTTGGGCATATAAAACTAATATTAAACGGGCATAATTTTTATTTCAAATTATCTGTTTTATGATTTTCTTCCTTATAAATTCACATTTCAAATATTAGTAAGTAAAGCTCTAAAAGTACCCCGAGTAACTCCACGATAATACGTTATAATACTTTTCCTCCCAATTACAAACTGGCGTCCATAGCAAAGCAAAATTGGAGTACAACTCCGATTAAATTTATGCATAAATTTATTTTGCTCCGTAAATCCCCAATTATGCCTATCCCAAGACTTCAACACCCTATTACTCCCAATATACAAGAAGCATCCAACCTGCAAAATAAACGTCCAGTATCCAATCCCAAGAATGTCCCCAACAACAAGTGGAACCTTAACATAAAGCCCAATCTTTTTCCAATATCCTATCAATACAAATGTTATGTAAACTGGTGAGGCTACAAGAAAGCTATTAAGCGTTACTAAATATAAGCCCATGCGACAATTAAGTAAAACATTTTGATGCAAAACTTGTAACGATCTGTATACCAATCGAATATTACTCGCCGTTCTTAAGCTATTATCAGTTTTATATTTGCTTCGACCCAGTCGTAGCTCTTTGTTAAGAAGTAAAGTTATATACACAATATATGTTGTGCATCCTCCTGCAACAATCACTACTCCTACGCATACTACAGTCCATACATAGCAGTGAAATAGGAAAGCTGCAAAAGCTACCGGAAATATATAAATTAGATTGGATATCAAAGCTCCTAAGAAAACTAAGCTATGTGGATCATATAAATAGGAAAGCAAGTAGAAAAACCATAGACAACAGGTAAAAACAACTAGTATTCCAAGCGAGTAATCTACAATTCGATTTGTTCCATTGTGGTTTGGATTAAAATCCTTTCGAAATCGATCTATATTTTACAAAAAAGGAATATTTTAGTAATAATTTGATTTGAGTTAATGTGTTATAAAATAGTTTACCTTTTATATTGTTGAGAAACATTGTAAGTTTATTAAGGGCTTCACAAATCTCGTAGCTGGATATTCTTAAAATTCCAAATACTAAACAAACGTTATTATATCCTATGCACCAAGCCATTGTTAATTGGTGGTTTCCAAGGGATCCAGAGAGTTTGGATTTGATTGCACATATATCTGCTGTAATGGTTGAAATTATAGCTAAGATAAAATTTATTTTCATTTTTTCGAAGGCTTCTGGATCAATTGTAAGTTTTAATGTATTTTTATTAAATATTATTGGACTTGCGCCAAGCTTTCGACCAATGTCAAAAGCTATGGATGAGTATTTCCGAAAATTATTGCTGTACATTTTTGTAAAAAAAAGTCGTATTTAAGTAATTTAAATTTTTCCAATATTATTCAAAAACTAGTATTTTTTTAAATGCTACTGCTGCTTTATGGACGGAACTATACAAAACTTGCAATGAGCTATTTGATCGTTGCTATTAAAGGAGTTTCCAAACTCAAATAAACTGAAAACAAGGTATTTTAAACTGAAGCATTATATATATCCTTCAAATAAATACGTCAATACATGTCCGAAAGCTTAAAAGAATTATTTATTATTTTATATCTATTCCATCCATGTATGATCAAAACAGGTTTTTAGTATAATTTCCTTTACTTTATAAAAAATAGTTAATAAAATAGAAAAACATCGAATTAAAACAGAATTACGATATAATATGCTTGTTTTTAAGAGCGTGCTTAGTATACTTTATGGATTTTAAGCATAACAACCAACCAGAACTCAAAAACTTGTTTATTCTAATCTAATAACTAATTTAAGCAATCTCTTGACGTCATCGGTAAAATGAAGAAATATAGGGCTACATCCGCAGTTCCATATAACTTAAAATTCCTAAGTTGCTATCTTATTCATGTTGGAACAGAATGGTTACATGAGCAAAAAGCTAACATTGATTTTGTATATATAAGCTTATATTAAAAAAATATCTGGGAAATGCTGAAACTATCGAACATTTTGAAATTCTTAATAAGTAATGAATTATTTTAAAGTCAGCAAGAGTCGAAACGTTCCTCTAATCACCCCACGACTAAACTTAAAAATGCTTAATTTTCCAATAACAAATTGACTTCCATG